>CAUYQG010084173.1:0-13479 GCA_963574415.1 Tarsius wallacei
GAGTGGCTGGGTGCTCAAGCCTGTAAACCCAGCATTTTGGGAGGCCGAGGTGAGAGGATTGCCTGAGCCCACGGGTTCGAGAACAGCCTGGGCAACTTGGTGAGACTTCGTCTCTATAATAAATCAAAAATTTGGCTGGGCGTGGCAGCACACACCTGTAGTTCCGGCTATTTGGAAGGCTGAGGCGGAAGGATGGCCTGAGTCCAGCAGGCTGACAC
Source organism: Tarsius wallacei (assembly GCA_963574415.1). NCBI lineage: Eukaryota > Metazoa > Chordata > Mammalia > Primates > Tarsiidae > Tarsius > Tarsius wallacei. The sequence continues at coordinate 219 of CAUYQG010084173.1, forward strand.
TGGGATGGCTGTAAGCATGCCACTGCATTCCAGCCTGGGCTATGTAGTGAGACTCCAACTCAAAAAAATAAAATTAAATAATATGGATCTTCTTGCCTCGGCAGTTCCCTAATGCTGTAGTTTATGTTTGTTATATGAGTTCTTATGATGCTGCCTGTGAATACTGGTTTCCAGTGACTCAGAGCTTGTTACCGTGCTTTATTGATGGCCATTGCAAATGAAAGTCTTCCACAGGATGGGCAGAAGAAATATGGGAATGATGACTTCTATTCATGTTAAATCTACTTTTCAGAATTTTATAACATAAGACAGAAACAACACGTCTTTCAATCATACTTTTCTTGAACTCTTTAGGCCATATTCACTGCATTCCTAGAAGGTGATCTCTTTCAGTGTTGACCTTACCCTTGCTTCCTATGCATAGCCACCAGAAGAAAAGAGAGGTGAGTAAGAAGAATGTTCCCACTGGCACAAGGAATGTGGGATACCTCAATGACACAGCTTAAGACAGAACCAGGAAAACACAGATGTATCATATGGATCAGACAGGAGAGAACATTGATTGGAAAAGCCCATTGGTATTGCAGAAAAATATCTAGAAAGCCCTTGGAGGATAGGCAGTTAAACCTAGAAAACTTTGTAACACTGGATGGTGTGGAACTTTGTGGTTTGAAGAACATGTTTAGATTAATGTAGTTGCTATGATCAAATGGGTTTATTCTTACTCTCTGCTTCAACCCCTACCCCTTCCACAGGCTAGGCCTTCGGAGAGCCCACATACCCAGACACACTTACCTGGGATTTCCAACTTGCATCAAACTAGGGCAAAAAGGTAAGGAAAAGAAACAAATCCTCAGCATTTACTGCTTTTTATTAGATTAACTTCACCCATTTAAGGACTGTGAACTGATGTGTGTCACTCTACAAATAGGTGTCTGACCAGGTTGAGTTAGAGATGGTGAAAGAGGCTGAGAGTGTCACTTTAGGGATGTTCCTCCATATGGAACACAGGAGTGAGGGATCAGTGATTTCCCCAAGTGCCTTAATCAAATAGTTCAATTGTCTGAATTTCTTGGGGATCTGATCCTAATCTTGTGACTTCTGACTTCATGCATTGTGATTGTTTCCTCATGAGTGTTGTAATTCTGAATTCGTCTTTCTTTAGTGGTGTAATTTCTGTGGAAATTGATGGGTCTGTTTGAGAATGTGTTCTTCCTATGATGTCCTGCCTCTGCTTTTGCTAGCTATGTAGGGATAATACTGGTCTGAGACTTACTTTTGTATTTATACTTTAATTTGGGTAGTCCTCGATCATATTCAAACCCTAAGCCTGCGTGTATATAAAGATGGACCCAATATTTTTTACACATAATAATAAATGTATTTTTTTTTATCCAGGGCCTAATTAAGACAAACATGCTTCCTTTGTTTCCCTGTGAATATGAGTGAATTCTCACTCTCCCACCGTACCCCCCGTATATTCATTGACAGAATAACTCTTCAAAGGCATCGGCCTTATTTGGAGGTCATTCCCTAAAGGCTTCATGGGTCTCAAGAACATATTTCCTATGTGAGAACCATCTTTACCAAAACCGAGTCACTAATGTTAAACCCTAACAGAAGGGAGCCAGGAGACCATGAAGGGAGGGCCCTTACACACGTTTGCCTGATAACCGGAACTATCACAAGAGACTGCCAAAACAACAACCTTGCTCTGTGATTACAGCTTTGCTCATAGATTACTTCTATGAGGACACCTGCCCAGAAACTGCCTGTTCCACTAATGAATGGATGCCATCCTTGTTATTAATACTTGTGGCTAAGGATAATTGTTCCAAAACAACTCATGTAACCTCCCTCATTCTGCCTTTAAATGTGTTTGCCTTTCTTTGCCTCCCTTCCTGTTCCTGTGACCCAGTACAGCACGCGTATCCCAGGTTGCAATCTCTTGCTATTCCCAAATAAACTTTATTCTGGAAAGTCAGTCTCTCGGCTGTTTATTTTAGGTTGACACCTACTTGGGTGGGTATTAAAACTCCTTTATGATAGATATCTGCAAATATTCCCTGGTCTGACATAGCATCAGGCCACATGCTTTCTGCTTGGATTTTTAATTACCTTTATTTTGGTCTCTGGGAATTTCTCTTATGTTCTTAAGAACTCAATGTCAAAGGACATTTTCTTTATTTTATACAATGTTTATAATTATTTAATTATAACATTTATATTTTATATTTATTTTAATACTCATCATTCAAAAACATAATATTTTATGTTATTTTATTTTATTATAGAGATGTAGAGTACAGATGAGGATTATCTGCATAAGTAGGCTGCATGCAGGTGAAATTTGGTCTTCTAACCGGCTGTCACTTCCCCTAGTAGTTGACCAGGTACCCTTTGTGTTGTCGCGTGTCCCCCACCCTCCTCCCTTCTCCCTCCCCTAGTAGTGCCCAGCAACTGCTGATTGCCCCCTTTTGCTAATGTGACTATTGTTCAGGTCCCATTATGAGTGAGAACATGCGATATTCAGTTCTTTATCTCTGTGGTAGTTCATTTAGTATGATGGTCTCTAACTCCATCCAATTTGCTGCAAAGTCCACGATTTTGCTCTTCTTTATGACTGTGAAATGCTCCATTGTGTATATATACCATATTTTCTTTATCCAGTCCACTTTCAATGGACACTAGGGTTGGTTTCATATTTTTGCTATTATGAATAGTGCATTAATAAACATGAATGTGCAGGTGTCTTTTTTGTAGAATGATTTATGTTCCTCTGGGTATATTCCAAGGAGAGGGATTGTGGGATTATATGGAAGGTCAATTTTTAGTTCTTTTAGCCACACTGATTTCCCCACTGTTGTTGTGCCACCAACAGTGTAGAAGTATTCCCTTTTCTCTGTATCTGCACCAGCATCTTTTGTTTTTTGACTTATGAATGATGATCATTCTTACCGGTGTTAGATGATATCTCACTGTAGTTTTGATTTGCTTTTCTCTGATGATTAGTGAGGCTGAACATCTTTTCATGTGTCTGTTGGCTGCTTGTATGTCAACTTTTGAGAAGTGTCAGTTCACGTCCTTTGCCCACTTTTTTATTGGGTTGTTTTTTTCCTTTCATTTCATTTGAGTTCCTTGTAGATCCTGGATGTTAGGCCTTTGTCAGAGGCATAATTTGTAAATTTTTTTCCCATTCCATAGGTTGTCTCTTTAATCTCTTGATGGTTTCTTTTGCTGTACAATTAATAGCTTTTCAGTTTGATAAGGTTTCTCTTGTCTATCTTAGCTTTTGTAGCATATGCTTTTGGGAACCTGGCCAATAATTCGTTGCCTACGCTGATGTGCATGAGGGTGTTTCCTACATTTTCTCCTAAGATTTTTACTTTGAGGTTTTACATTTAGGTCTTTGATCCATTTTGAGTTGATTTTTGTATGTGGTGATAGGTAGGGGTCCAGTTTCATTCCTCTGCATGTGGTCAGCCAGTTTTCTCAGCACCATTTGCTAAATATGAACGCCTTTCCGCAGTGATTGTTATTGGTGGCTTTGTCGAAGATAAGTTTTTGCTTCTGGAATTTCTTGTTCCGTTGGTCTATGTGCCTATTCTTGTGCCAATACAAGGCTGTTTTGGTTACTGTAGTTTAAAGTTTAAAGTCTGGAAGTGTGATATTTCCCACTTATAATAAAGTTTAAAGTCTGAAAGTGTGATATTTCCCACTTGTAATAAAGTTTAAAGTCTGGAAGTATGATACTTCCCACTTTTTTTTGGCTGAGGATTATTTTGGGTATTTGTGCTCTTTTTTGTTTCCATATAAATTTCTGTATTATCATTTCCAGGGTTGAGAAAAATGCTGTTGGTAATTTGATGGGTATTGCATTGAATCTGTAGATTGCCTTGGGTAAGTTGGACATCTTGACAATATTCATTCTGTCGGTCCATGAGCATGGAATGTTTTCCATTTGTTTGTGTTGTCCTTGATTTCTTTGAGCAGTGTTTTGTAGTTCTCATTGTAAAGGTCTTTCACTTCTCTGGTGAGGTGGATGCCAAAGTATTTCATTTTTTGTGGCTATTATGAATGGGAATGTGCTTTTTATTGGGTTCTCTGCCTGCTTGTTGCTGGTGCATAGAAATGCAACTCTTTTCTGCACATTGATTTTGTACCCTGTGACTTTTCCAACGTTGTTTATCAGTGTGAGGAGGCTTTTGACAGACTTCCTGGGGTTTTCAAGGTCTAGGATCATATCGTCTGCAAAGACAGATAGCTTAATTCCCTATTTTAATACTACTGATTTCATTCTCTTGTCTGATTGTTCTCACTAGGATTTTCAGCACTGTGTTGAACAGGAGGGGTGAGAGTGGGCATCCTTGTTTGCTCCCATTCTTAGGGGAAAATGCTTCCAACTTCTGCCCATTGAGCAAAATGTTGGTTGTGAGTTTATCATAGATGGCTCTTAATGTTTTGAGGAATATTCCTTGTATGTCTAGGTGCTAAGCGTTCTTATCAAGAAAGGATGCTGAATTTTGTTGAACGGTTTTTCTGTATCTAATAATATCATTGTATGGTTCTTAGTTTAACATCTGTTGAAGTGCTGAATTACATTTATGGTCTTGCAAATGTTGAACCAGCCCTGCATACTGGGCATGAAGCCCATCTGGCCATGGTGGATGATTCTTGAGATGTGTTGTTGGATCTGATTTGCTAGAACTTGTTGAGAATTTTTGTGTCTATGTTCCTCAAGAAGACTGGGCTGTAATTATCTTTCTTTGTTGGGTCTTTGCCTAGGCTGGGTATCAGTATGCTGTTAGCTTTATAAAATGAGTTGGGAAGAGTTACATCGTTCTCAATGGCCTGGAAAATTTTCAGTAAGATTGATGTCAGCTCCTCCTAGTGAAATTCAGCTGGGCAGTCATCTGGTTCTGAGCTTCTTTTTAGTGGGCAATTTCTTATGACTGAGTTGATTTTCTGGATTGTTATTAGTTTGCTTAGAGCTTCAATTTCTTCTTATTTTAACCTGGGGAAGTTGTGCGATGTCAGGAAATTCTCCATCTCCTCTAGGTTTTCTAGTTTATTTGCATATATGTGTTCATGATAATCTCTGATAATCATTTGAATTTCTTCAGGGTCAGTTATGATTTTGCCTTTTGTATTTCTTTCTTTTCTTTTTTTTTTTTGAGTTGGAGTCTCACTCTGTCATCCAGACTGGAGTGCAGTGGCCGCTCCCGGCCACCGCAGCCTCAACCTGCTGGGCTCTGGCGATCCTTCCGCCTCAGCCTTCCGAGTAGCTGGAATTACAGGCATGCGCTACCATGCCCGGCTGATTTTTTGATTTATTGTAGAGATGAGGTCTCACCAAGTTGCCCAGGTGGGTCTCGAACCCGCGGGCTCAGGCAATCCACTCACCTCAGCCTCCCAAAGTGCGGGATTACAGGCTGAGCCACCGAGCCCGGCTCATATTTCTAATTGTATTTTTTTGGACTCTCTCTCCTTCTCTCTCTCTCGTTAAGTTAGTCTGGCTAGGGACCATCAGTTTTATTTATCCTTTTTGTCTTGTTGATTCTTTCTATATTTTTGTCTTCCTTACCCTGAAATTGTGATTTTTATCTTGGTGACCTGGATTCTTCTGTTGAAGTTAGAATTTAGGTGATCTTGTCTTTTCAGCTTCCTTAGATATGACGTTAGGCTGTTAACTTGTGACCTTTCTATTTTCTTGATGTGTGTGTGTGTGTGTGTGTGTGTGTGTGTGTGTGTGTGTGTAATGCTATAAATTTTCTTTTTAATACTGCTTTTATGGCATCCCAGAGATTCTGATAGGATGTGTTTTTGTTTTCACTTGTTTCCAGGAATCTTTTTATTTCTGTCATGATTTCCACGTTGACTCAGAAGTCATTCAGCAGCAAGTTGTTTAGTGTTCATGTCTTTATGTGTTTTAGGGGGATCTTGTTGATGATGATATTTTTATTCCACTGTGATCTGAGAAGGGGCAGGGTATTTTTTTTTTAATCTTTTGAAATTTTTTTATGCTTGATTTATATATCCAAGAATGTGATCAATCTTGGAATATGTTCCATGTGCTAATGAGTGGAATGAATATTCTATAGATCTTGCATGGAGTGTTCTGTAGATGTTTATTAAATCTACAAACCACATGCAAGACAAATGCTAAGAAAACCACACCTAGGCGTATTATGGCAAAAACTGCTAAGAACCAAAAATAAGGAAAAAAGAAAAACATCAACTCTTTCATAGAGGCATGAAACTTTCTAACACTCTTTTCCTGGTGTAGGCTGATTTCTATAAAGAGACTATGTTGACTCATTGCCATTCTCCCTTGATCCCCAGTCACCCTTATCCAGTGTATAGCAAAAGCAGAACACTTCTTAAAGGGAAAGATTCACTCTTTAATATTTGTGTTAATCTGTGGCAGAGAGTGTCAGCTGCCCTCTCAATAGCCATCTTACCCTTCTTTACAAGTAGCACCAATGAACCTTACTAAAAAACAAATCTGCAACTCAGTTCAAGTTGATGATAACTAAATTCAAGTTCTTTCATGCAGCTACCAGGAAGCATCTTAAAATGAGATAGAATCAGTTGGCACACAGTAGGTTTTCCCTCTGTGCTCTCCTCCTTCTTTCTATCCGAAATGCAGCTATGATGACTGGAGCTGAAGCAGCCATATTACAACTGACAATGAGAGAAAATCTAAAGAATTTCAGAAAATGATCTTGACATCTCTGTGCTGTTCTACCAACTATGGACTGCCTAACCCAAAACTTACTTGTCATCTGAGAGGATAATAAAACACCTATCTTTATAAGCCATTGTTGTTTAGATTGTTTTAATATATGCAGCTGAACCCAGACTTGTTAGAGCTTCCCTTTCCTGTGGCTTGAAACAATTCTGTAAAAAATGTTTCCATTGATTCTGCTGGTAGCTACTTTAAGGCTAAGGGGAGCCTCAAAATATCTAACTTAAGAAGAAATTAATCAGCTTCTTATTCTCACATAGCATCTTTTCAACAGGAAAAAAAAGACAATTTAATAAGAAATCTATAGTCATCAAATTCTGGGCCCTTGCTCAAGGAAAAAAATCTGAGTAGGGAAGATACAAGTCAAACCAAGGATCTTTGATCTGTGGTTCCTACATCAGTTCATATCAGAGTGCCCAATATTTAGTTATGTCTGAGATTCAAAGCATATAGGAGAACTGGGAAACCAGTTTCTTTCCAACTTGGGCCTATGGTGAAGGAGAAGATTTTTTTCCAATTCATCACAGAACTATGCTTTTGTAAAATACAATAAAAATGAATCATTAGGAAAGTGAAGATGCTTAAAGTATAAAAAATACTTGTCTTGATACTGTATTTTTTGCATTCAAGAAACATAAAGTAATTCTGTCAAATGACTTTTTTTAAAGTGTCTTAAGCCCTACTCTCAGTTTTAGTGTTTATCTTACCATGGTCTACTAACAAACAGTACTAACACTGGCACTCCTCCACAGACTACACTTTGAGTAGAACAGCTTTTGAGTTATCTTAGTCTGTGAGGACTGCTAGAACAAAGTGCTCCAGACTGAATGACTAAACAAATTTATTTCTTATAGTTCTGGAGACTGGACGTCCAAGATCAAGCTGTTGGCAGGTTTGGTTTCTCCTAAAACCTTTCTCCTTGGCTTGCAGATGGTTGCCTTCTTGTGTTCTCATCTGGCCTTTCCTCCATGGACTCACATCCCTGGTGTCTTATAAGGACACTAGTCCTATTGACATGGTGCCTCGCCCTTATGACCTCATGTATTAGTCCCTTTTGCATTGCCGTAAAGAAATACCGGCATCCATACAATCCAGCAATCCCTCTCCTAGATATTAATATACCCAAGGAACATAAATTGTTCTATAGAAAAGACACCTGCACATGCATAGTCATAGCTGCATTATTCACAATAGCAAAAACATGAAACCAACCCTATTACCCATCAAAAGTGGACTGGACAGAGAAAATGGGGTATTATGCAGTCATAAAGAAGAAAAAAATCATGGACTTCGCAGCAAATAGGATGGAGTTGGAGACCATCATACTTAGTGATCTATTGCAGGAAGAACTGAATGCCACATGTGCTCACTCATAAGTAGGACCTGAACATTAGTCACATTATCAAAAGGGAGGGATCATCAGTTACGGAACACTGCCAGGGGAAGGCGGGGCACACAACAACACAAAGAATACCTGGACCCAAACCAGGGGAAGTAAAGACCAATTGGAGGCCCTAACTTCACCTGCACAAAGCCTACTTGTGAAACTAATCCTGACTTGTACCCCACATCTCCATAATAAAAAAGAAAGAAAAGAAAAATAAATATCTGCAGCTGGGAAATTTTTTAAGGAAAAAGGTTTATTTTTGTTCTGTATGGTTCAGCAGCTGCTGGGCATCTGGTGAGGCCTCAGGAAGCTTATAATCGTGACAGGAGGCAGAGAGGGAGCAGGTATGACACATGGCAAGAGCAGAAGTGAGAGAGAAGAAGGTTGTGCCAGGATCTTTTAAACAATCAGTTTTCACATAGAGCAAGAACTCATTACCATAAAAATCGCACCAAACCACTCATGAGGGCTCTGCCCCCATCATCCAATCATCTCCCACCAGGCCCCACTTCCAACATGGAATCACATTTCAACATGAGATTTGGCAGAGACGACCATTGAAACTGTAGCACCTCATTTAATCTTAATTACGTCATTAAAGGTCCTGTCTCCAAATACAGTCCCAATAAGGGTTAGAGTGTCAATATATGAATTTGGGGAGACACGTTTCAGACCATAACAAGAATGATGCTCATAGTTTCTGCAATCATCCTCTGCCTTATCCTTGTAACAGTCTGAAAAGATAGGCCTCTAGATAATCTCTCATCTCAGAGGGAATTAAAAAGTGCAAAAAGAAAAAACAGTCACTTATAGAAAGTGTTCATTTATTCACAGTTCATCCCCAATCAAAAAAGATCAGCTGGGCTCAGTGGCTCAGCCTGTAATCCCAGCGCTTTGGGAGGCTGAGGTGAGTGGATTGCCTGAGTCCCCAGCTTCGAGACCCGCCTGGGCAACTTGGCAAGACCTCATCTCTACAATAAATCAAAAATTAGCCAGGCATGGGAGCACATGCCTGTAGTTCCAGCTACTTGGAAGGTTGAGGCGGAGCCCAGCAGGTCGAGGCTGTGGTGGCCGGGAGCATGCCACTGCACTCCAGTCTGGGTGACAGAGTGAGACTCCAACTCAAAAAAAATAAAAAGAGATCGTTTTAGCAACTCAGCTTGTAAATCTCTCCCATGTGATTCTCCCCCTTCTTCATCTGTTCTGTTTATTTTTAAACAGACTTCCTCCAAAGAATTACTAAAGGGTCAAAAAAATTGTAGTGAATATTTCAAAGTACAATAGAACAAAGCAAAAGGTTTTGAACAAAATTATCCAACCTTTCCTCACTGTGACTGTTGGACTTTCTGTCTTTTGGGGGGGGTTTTTTGTTCTGTTTACATTTTGCTTAGGTTTCCTTGGGATTTCATTTTGATGTGTGAGTTCTATCTAGTGTGTGTTCCCTCAGCCCAGTGACAGAGATGAAGCTAATAGAAAACAGAATTGTAAGTCAGACAGTTTCTCTAACACATTTGTAAGTGTGTGCTACAATACTTCTGGGCTGGTATCTGTCTCTGTCTCTTACCAGCTGTGTCCCATCTCATGTGTACCCAGGCAGAGCAAATATTTTGTCAGAAGGCACATGAACCACAACAGTATTGACTTTGTCTTGAAGTAAAGATCTTTCTTTCTTTTTTGCCAGCAACAGCATAAATTTATACTGTCAAATTATATATTTTGTTTCTAAAGATGTGTCTATTTCTTTGTCTAATTCCACAGCAATCTGTTGATTGAACTCTCATGTCTCTAAGAAGTGACAGTTTGAGAAATTTGGCACATAAAACCTAATATTTGTAATCAGTTCTACTAATGTCTGGTCCAGTAAGTCTGCTCTTGTTGATAATATTTCTGAAAAGTGAATGATTGTCAGGCTACTTAAAACTGCGTTTTTAGCCAACAAAAAGATGTCTGAAAGCCTTGCTGCATACTATACACATTTAGAAACCCTTCAATGAAAATATAGCTACTCAGAGAGTACTTTATTTACAATCCTTTTTTTAATAAAATAAATTGAAATTTTAAAGTAGAGCAAAGATATATAGACTGCAACAAAAATATATTTTTTGTTATTTCTGTCCTCACAGTCATATTTCATCATGCAAACTTTTGAACTTTATTAAATCTACAGATAAAGATCAGAAAACGTCCTCATGGAATCTATGCTCACCTATAACTGATGTGAATGTTCAATTCACAGTTAGCACCTGGTTGTATTTTTAAATGTACCTCTAACTTTTTGTTTCCATGGGAACATTTTTGCATTATTAAGACTTGCTTAAAATAGCCTGTCTGAGCCTTTGTTTCTGGCTCTGCAAAAATTAGAGAATTGGACTAATAGTTTAGAGGCACTTTAAATCCTCGATTTTTTTTTTTTTTTTTTTTTTACTGCCCTGCATGTTTATCATCTTGTGATTTAGTTATTGCTGTTCTTGCTCTAAAATTTCACGTTATACCTCTTCAAATAGAATGCAAGCTCTCAGGAGCAGAAATTATACCATGTTTGTTTTATACCCCAGTCTCAGTCCATTTGTACTGCTATAACAAAGCACCTGAGACTGAGTAATTTATAAATAATAGAAATGTATTCTTTATAGTTCTGCAAGCCGGGAAGTCAAAGATCAAGGCACCGAAAGATTTTGTGTCTGGTGAGGGCTGTTCTCTGCTTCCAAGACTGCACCTTGTTGCTGCATCTTCACGTGGCAGAAGGGTTGAACACTGTCCTCACATGAGGGAATATAGAAAGGCAAAAAGGGACATAGCTAGTTCCCTCCAGGCATTAATCCCATTCATAAGGGTAAAGCCCTCAAAACCTAATGACCCCTCAAAGACCCCACCTTCCAATATCATCATCTTGGAGTTTAAGTTTCCATATATACATTTTGAAGGCACTTATACATTTAAACCATAGTCATTCCCTGTAGTGGTGCTACTCAAAGCAATAGGCTTCAAACTATTTGTTACTGCTTCCTGATGAGGTTATGAACTTGTATCAAAATATAAGTAATGGTAAATCAACTATATCACTAAGCACACTGTTTAGTTCCACCAACTGTTTTTTTTAGGAAGGCTGTCCTGGTGAAGGAAATTGTGTTAATCAACATTCTGGGGAATACTCCCTATCTCACCAGAACAAATGGTACTGGTCTGTAAAGATTCTCTATAAAACTCTATAAGAGAGTCTCAATACATATTGGTTATTTGACAAATTGCTCATCTGTTCACTTAGTAGACGTTGATAGAACATTCATGATGGAAGACCACAATGAAAGGTACTAAGGCAATGGGGGGAGACACAAACTTAATCAATCTATTTAAGCAAGATGACAAATGTTTAAATAATCAAGAGGAAAACAGAATTTAAAATTTACAAGAAAGGCACAAATGAAACACATAAGAGTTCAAAGAAAGGACGGAATTCATCTAATAAGTTACTTGGAAGAGGTAATCTGGGAACTTGTACCTTGAAGGAGGGGCAAAAGGCTGAATGATTGTTGGGTACAGGAGCCATCACCAGGAGCAAAAACAGGCACGAAAGGATGCTTTAAACATGTTTAGGAGACTGCCCAAGTTTGATTACTGCCTTTTTACTGTTTGACTTGGATAAGAAGTTAACCTCTGTACTATCCCTTTTCCTCATCTGTTAAAGGGGGAATAATCAAAATAGTATTCATCTCGTAGGGTGAAGATCAAATGACTTAATTCAAATAAAGTACTTAGAGCAATGGGCAGTGTTCAATAATTGTCAGCTCACACTGCTAATTATCATTGGTCACATTATTTTTATGAAACCAAAGGCTTTTAACACCTTTGGTTTTATGCTATAGAAAAAAATTTTTTAAAAGTTACTGAAGTGTTCAAGCTACCATAAGAGAAAGAGTAGAGAAAAATAGATTGAGGTCAGAAACATGATGATTACCTACAATGAAAGAGAAAAGAAGAAAGAAAAATTAGCAAAGAAGACAGAAATCACTCCCTGGGAGTTAGGAAGAGAACCAGGTAAAAACAGGCACTTGGAATCTAGGAAAAAATGTTTTGGCAAAACGAGGCCATTAAGAGAGTCAATCGCTGAAGGAAAAAGGAGGCCGTCGAATTTGAGAAGTGCAAGGTCATTCACAGTGACCTTTAAGAGAATTTCTCCAGAGTGATCAAAGCAGAAGGTAGATGGCACAAAATTGAGAAGAGAGTAAATGGAGAGGGAAGTGGAAGCGGTCTGACTAATTTGCTCCTGTTCCTTTGTATTTACTTTCTGTGACTGAACATTTATGTGTTTATAGACCACTGAAATGACAGCCAATACCTACTAAAGGCAGCATATCTCTCTTAAAGACAGGTCACAGACATCTGTTGTTTTGTCTGTCCCACCCATCCCCAATTCTTTCTGTAAACTACCTCTACCTTTGCCTCAAACCTTAGAGCTGACATGAGTAATATATGGATTTTTAAACGAGGTACCAGTGAGATGAGTCAGTCCTTTCCTTGTAGTAAAAATTTTAAGATGAAAAACTGAGGTGCTTTCAGAAGTCATATTTCTCTCCTGCTGGAATAAGCCAGTCAGTGTGCAAAGAAAGATAATGATTCCAGTTTTCAGAGACAAACAGATTTAAGAAATGAAGAGAAGGAATCCTGAAGGCGCCTAGACCTTAGTTCCAATTATTTCTGAAGTGCAGTTACATTCTCCCTGTCCAAGGGTTTGCCCAAATGTTTAACACTTGCTTGGACTTTATAAGCCAACATATTTACCTTCTTCTCTTAGATACTCTGAAGAGATATATGTGTAGCAAAGTCTTGGTAGATGTTGGGAATATTAGAACAATGGTTGAGGATGATGGCATGATATCCTTGGAATGGAAATGAAATAGAAGGCAATAAGACTTCATTTTTTTTTTTTTTTTTTTAGTTGGAGTATAACTCTGTCGCCCAGACTGGAGTGCAGTGGCCGCTCCCAGCCACCGCAGCCTCGACCTGCTGGGCTCCGGCGATCCTTCCGCCTCAGCCTTCCAAGGAGCTGGAACTACAGGCGCGCTACCACCCCCGGCTAGTTTTTGATTTATTGTAGAGATGAGGTCTCGCCAAGTTGCCCGGGCGGG
>CAUYQG010084174.1:0-11066 GCA_963574415.1 Tarsius wallacei
GCTCACCTGTAGTTCCAGCTACTTGAAAGGCTGAGGCAGAAGGATCACCGGAGCCCAGCAGGTCGAGGCTGCGGTGGCCAGGAGCGTGCCACTGCACTCCAGTCTGGGTGACAGAGTGAGACTCCAACACACACAAAAAAAGAAAAACTCTTTCGACAAAACCACATGAAGGAGATTCACAACAGAAACTTGTGGGTCACCCAATGAGTGAAGTCCCCTCTGGACCCCAATGAAAGGAGACCCCACCAAGAGACCGGATCACTGTGCCAAGCAGGCCCAACAGACAGTGGTCATACAGGGACGGAAACTTGGTGCCAATCCCTGGCAGAACTCTGTAGCCCATTATTCAGCTGACATGACAATGCCAGCAAAGTGGGGAAGCCAACAGACTTAGGTACCAGGCATGGCTCTACCTCCTACAAGCTGTGTGGCCTCAGGCAAGTTACTTCACCTCTCCGAGACCCTTTCCTTACCTGTAAGCTGGGGATAGTAATAGTATGTTCCTTGTAAGGATGCTTGTGGGAGTAAAGAACATAAGGGGTTTAAAGATTTCAAAACTCTGCCTGGCAGGTGGAGAACATGTTTACCATGCCAGCCATTGTATGGTCACGGCCATTTATTAACATCCCAGAAAGAAAAGGGAGGTCACCAGGAGCCAACAACGGTTCACTTTAGAAAGTCATATCCAGGAGGTCACACAACATCAATAAGGGTACCCACACTTTACCTGTATGATGACCACACATATACCTAACCCTGAATTGTACCCTACAGTTTTAAAATTAAAAAAAATAAAGAAAGTCATATCCTGCTAACATCCACATCAAATAACATTTCTGGGATGATGAGCCCAAGAGTACAAAAGATATTTCAGAAACACATTGGACGCTCTCCCAAGAGAGCAATGTTGATTTCTGTAAGATGCAGGCTGGGTAAAATATTGTCATATGTTCGCTGAAGCTGTGCTGAGTGTTGATTAAGTGGTTCAGAGGCAGTGTCATTGGAGAGGGTCTCTGCAGATTTGCATGACAAATACATCCAAAGATGACAAGATGTCACAAAGCTGGAAGAGCCAACAGGAGAATGTCAAATGACCCTCCCAAAGTCCAGAACAGTGTGTTTAGACCAAGAGGATGAAGTGTAACCACAAAAGCTAAACAGCCTGCCCTTTGAAAACTGGAAAAGAGTTCCAGCATATGCTGTTTAGCAAACACAGCAGCAAACAGAAGTGAGGGCTGAGAGGAGAGAGAGAGAAAGAGAATGAGTATGTATCTTAAAATATCCTTTAAAATCTCTTAAATTAGCTTTACAATATCTTAAAGGATCTTAAAGGAGCCTTACATATCTCAAAATATCTCTGGAAATATACATAAGAAATTAATGACTTTTTTTTTAATCTGCAGGGAGGGAAACTAAGGCTAGAGGACAGACATGTGGGAGGAAAAAATTTCACTGAAGGATGCCCTTTTAAAATTTTTAATTTTGAAGCCTGTGAATGCATTGCCTATTCAAAAATTAAATGAAAGGATGTTAACACTGGTTATCTCTGGTTGCTGGGGTGATGGGTGGTTTTACTTTTCTTCTTTATATTTTCCTGTATTGTCTGCATTTTTTTAATGATCATGTATTACATTTTTAAATCAAGAAAAATAATAGCGCTATTAACAGCTTCTTGAAAAGCCTGCTTCTCTTGTATAGGCTAAAGACATGGCTGAGCTACAAGTTATGTGACAAAAAAACTATCAGAGGCTTGCAGGAAAGGGAGACAATTTAGAAATGGGAGCAGGTTTGCTATGTGACCACACAGGGCAGAAGGAGAAACCGTGAGCAAAACGACAGGCTGGCTCAGGGCAGCAGCCGGAAAGAACTTTCTATCAAGATCATTCTGGGGGGAAATGAGCTCCCCATCACTGGTGGTGTGCAAACAAAACCTGGCAAGTGCTCGTCAGAAGGTTGCAGAGAGAACTCCTGCTTAGCAAGGGGGTTGGAGCATCTAGGAGTTATGCGTTCAAGGCCATCTCCTCTGGCTCAGTTGTGGGTGAACCAGTGTGGCCACGTGGATGCCCAAGCAGATGAAGTTGTCCATACACATGCGTGTGTTCATTCAGCCCAATCCTAAAACAGAATTCTAATCTCATCAGCGCTGAACAGAAAGCCCACCTCAGAGGCCTGAGCCTCACTTACAGTCCCTGGCTGCCTGGACGCATCTGTCATCACAGGTCACCATCAGGGATACAGGTTAAAGCCAATAATGAAAGATCATAAAGACTGCTGATATTTATTGAGCACTTTCTGTGTGCCAGGCATGACCCTAAGCACTCTCCATAGATTCACTGATTTCATTTTCAGAACAAATCTATGAAGTAGGCACGGTTATTTGTCCCCATTTACAGATGAGGAAACTGAAGCAGTGCTAGGGTAAGGTGTTCCCTACAAAAAACACTCTCCTAGAAAATCTCTCTTCTGGTGTGATGGGCTGAATAGTATCCCCCCAAAGTTCATATGTTAAGTTCCTAACCCCCAGGATCTCAGAATGTGACTGCATTTGGAGATGTGGTCTTTAAAGAGGCAATTAAGGTAAAATAAGGTCATTTAAGCCGGGCTCGGTGGCTCAGCCTGTAATCTCGCTCTTTGGGAGGCTGAGGTGAGTAGATTGCCTGAGCCTGCGGGTTCGAGACCCACCTGGGCAACTTGGAGAGACCTCATCTCTACAATAAATCAAAAAATTAGCAGGACATGGTAGCACGCGCCTGTAGTTCCAGATACTTGGAAGGCTGAGGAGGAAGGATCGCCAGAGCTCAGCAGGTCGAGGCTGCGGTGGCCGGGAGCGTGCCACTGCACTCCAGTCTGGGCAACAGAGTGAGACTCCAACTCAAAAAAAAAAATAAGGTCGTTCAAATGGGTCCTAGACCCATGTGACTAGTGTCCTCATAGGAAGAGGAAATGTGAACACATATGTACAGACAGAAGATTATGTCAGACAGGCAGAAGACGGCCATCTGAAAGCCAAGGAGAGAGGTCTCAGAAAAACACCAGCCTTGCCAACACCTTGGTCTTGGACTTCCACCCTCTAGAATGGTGAGGAAATAAATCTCTGTTGCTTAAGCCACCCAGTCTGTGGCAGCCCTATCAGACTGAGACACCGGTCAGTTCTAAATGGCCATCCAGGAATGGCACTTTTTTAGCCTTTGTCAATCATAAGGGTATGTGTGCCAGTGCTAGTGAGCGGTTGTGAGTGCGTATGGGGAGAACAGAGTTAGTGCCAGATGGCGCGTGTGCATACATGTAAGCATATGCCTCTGTAGGTATTTGTAGGTGAGCATGCACTGACTTGGGTGCACGTGTGTGAGCACATGTGAAATAAAACCACAGGTGTGACCACATGGATGCCCAGGTGGATGGAGTTGTCCATACACATGTATGTGTTCATTCAGCCCGGCCTTGAAACAGAATTTTCCTGTACACACATACACACATACGTACATCCACAATGGCCTCTCTCCTGTATTCCCGGGACATCTTAGTGGATAAAGCACTCTGCACCACCCTTGAGCTTACTAATATCAACCCTATGGGGTGGCCAGGATGAGGTGTATTATCCTAACACATAGTAAGCGCTCACTATAATGGCACTATCACACATGTTCACAGTCATGGTGATCCTTCGCATACACACCCATGTGTGGGTGTCCCCAATATATATGAGGGGACTTCAAAATGTTTGTGGAAAAGTGGAATTAAAAAATGGAAATAGGTAAGGTTGTGGTGGCTCAACCTGTAATCCCAGCACTTTGGAAGGCCAAGGCCAGTGGGTTGCCCGAGCTTGTGGATTCAAGACCAGACTGGGCAACTTGGCGAGACTTCATCTCTACAATAAATCAAAAATTAGCCAGGTGTGGTAGTGTGCACCTGTAGTTCCGGCTACTTGGAAGGCTGAAACAGAAGGATCGCCAGAGCCTAGCAGGTAGAAGTTGGGATGGCAGTAAGTGTGCCACTGCACTCTGGCCTGGGTGACAGAGTGAGATTCCACTTTTTAAAAAAAAAAGGAAATAAAAAATACAAACTTTAAGCCGGGCTCGGTGGCTCAGCCTGTAATCTCATGCTTTGGGAGGCTGAGGAGAGCGGATTCCCTGAGCCCGTGAGTTCAAGACCTACCTGGGCAACTTGGCGAGACTTCATCTCTACAATAAATCAAAAAATTAGCCAGACGTGGTAGCACACGCCTGTAGTTCCAGCTACTTGGAAGGCTGAGGAGGAAGGATCGCCGGAGCCCAGCAGGTCGAGGCTGCGGTGGCCAGGAGTGACCACTGCACTCCAGTCTGGGTGACAGAGTGAGACTCCAACTCAAAAAAAAAAATACTAACTTTATTTCTCAGCATGAGTTCTTCCACTAAGGTCAAGACACTTTTATAAGCAATGATACCTGTCTGTTAGTCCTTTCCTAAAGAACTGAGGGTCCTGGGGCTTAACCATGTCCATGCAGTCTTATCTTACATTATTAACATAAAGAAAAAAAGATACCTTTTAGAGATTCTTTAAAGATTAGGAAACAGAAAGAAGTCAGAAAAAACCAAGTAAGGACTGTAAAGTGGATGCCTAATCATTCCCAACAAAACACTGCAAAATTGCCCTTGTCTGATGAGAGGAATGAACAGGAAGCTTCTAATGGTGGAGAAGAACTCTCTGGTGAAGTTTTCCTGGGCATTTTTCTGCTGAAGTTTGGTTAACTTTCTCAAAACACTCTCATAATAAGCAGATGTCATCATTCTTTGGCCCTCCAGAAAGTCAGCAAGCAAAATGCCTTGAGCATCCAAAAAACTGTTGCCATGACCTGGGCCCCTGACCCATCCACTCTTGCTTTGATGGGACTGCTTCTGCCTCTTGGTAGCCATTGCTTTGATTGTGCTTTGTCTTCAGGATTGTACTGGCAAAGCTATGTTCCACCTCCTGCTACCATTCGTCAAAGAAATGCTTCAGGATGTTGATCCCACTTATTTAAAACAAACATTGAAAGCTCTGCTCTTGTCTGAGGCTGGTCTGGGCACAACAGTTCTGGCACCCCAATAGCATGTTTGCTCAACATCAATTTTTCAGTCAGAGGTGTGTAAGCTGAACCAGCTACGGTATCTACGATTTTGGCTCTTGTTTGTGCTGTTACTCATTGATTCTTTCAGTTAGGGCATGGACAAGATTCATTTTTTTCCTCACAAAATGTTGTGGAGAGTCTGCTGCTGTGGGCTTCATCTTCAACATTTCCTCATCCCTTCTTAAAATGAGTTATCCATTTATAAACTGGTGATTGTGGGGGACATTGTCCCCACAAGTTTTTGTAAGGTCTCAATGATTTCACCATTCTTCCACCCAAGCTTCACCATAAATTCGATGTTTGTTCTTGCTTCAATTTTAGCAGAATTCATGTTGCTCTGATAGAGACTCTTTTCAAACTGATGTCTTATCCTTCTTCGTGCTTCAAAATAGATCCCTTTCAGACAGAACAAGTTAGTACAAGTTTATTTTGGTGCAAAAAATTTTTGAAATCCATGCAGTTTTTTTTCATAATATGCATTTTCCATGAACTTTTTGAAGACCCCTTGTACACACAAACATGGGTGTCCAAACACATCACAGACTCATACACACAGGTATTCATCACGTGCACATACATAATGTCCATCCCACACACATGTATGCAGTGTCCATTACATACATATATATGGATACATGGCACATATACACACGTACTTCGGTGTCCATCCACATGCACACATGAGTGCCCATCACAATATACATGCATATGCAGTGTTTATTACATACACACACAAATGTGCCCATCATCACACTCACACCGGCACACACAGGCATCCATCACACACACACACACACACACACACACACACATGTCCATCACATACACACATAAGCATTTGTCACATACACACACACAAAGAGACCATTACATAAACACACGCGTGCATGCAGACACCAGAATATAACAATATAACACTGGCTAATATTTTGCCCAACAAAGAATTTAACAATCCATGCATAGTCTCATGTCATATTCACAAAAGCCCTGGAGCGTAAATGCCATTCTTATCTTACAGACAAGGAAACAGAGGCACGGGTGGCTGAGGAACTTAACCGAGGTCACCTGCTGTGAAGCAGAAGAGCTTTCTACCCCTCCCTCCTCACCTCCCTGTGTCACCATCATTCTGTCTCTCCTTGGCTCTGTTGAAGTGTATGATTATTAATCATACAATGGACTAATATTAAAATGAAATCAGCATGACCTAGGTGTGGGCAGACCCTTTTCAAACGTGGTTCCCTCCCCCATTCTCTTCTGGGAAAGCCAGAGTGATCTAAAGGCTCAGAAGTCTGCATAATGACTTTGCTTTGTTCCCACTAAATTGGTCAGAATACACATCCTTGTTCTCACCCAGGGGACTCCAGACCAGGGCCTAATTACTGCACCGTGTCTGTAAGTAAGGGCATGATTGGGAAAGCCACAACGTCCTCTTCCCTCTGTCTGCTATGCATAGCCTTTTTCAAGTTTGGCTCGGGGCACCAAGGGGTCAACTGAAGGCTTATTTGGAAGATTAAAGGTTGGACTATGAGCCTTCAGGACAAAGAGCAAAAGTCATAGCCGCAAATTGCCTCTCCTGCCGAGGCCAGAATGTCATATTGAGATGGAGATGAAATTGGTAGAAGGAGATTTGGAAGTCATCCTCCCTTGAGTGCTCATAAAGGTTGTGTGAAGACCTTTCTTTCTGAAACAGGTTGGACCCAGAACCTTGCTGACCCTCACCTCATGAAATATGCCACCTGTCTATAAAATTTCCAGAACATTTTGCCAGCCTTGAGATCTCAGTTTTTGTTATGCCACACACAATGCTAGAAGTCACAGTATTGGAAGGATGAATCCTGATATCATCACACATTCATGAAACAAATGTTTACTGAGCAGATATTTATGCAAGGAAGCAGGGATGTTGCTGTGAAGAAGCAATGGTCCAGGCCCTCATTGGGTTCACAGTCTTGCAGGCCCTGTACAGGGGCACCCCACTGCCCGGGGACAGGCTGTGGCTTCCCTGGGAGCAGAGATGGGTTCTATCCCACACTGCAGCCGCTCCTAGGACTTCTTGCTGGAAAACGAGACAGATGGTGAGAGATTTCCTCTCAGTCTCAACTCACGACCTGGAATCCCTGTACACAGAGAGAGAGAGACAGGCACAGTCCCAGAAAGGGGAGTAGAAGCCCTGTGATGTCTAGGACACAGGACTGAAAGGACCCGGCCTTATCCCTAGTCCTCCCCTGTCTACACACACACATACATAATCTCTGGATCTAAGGACAAGTGGCCACCCCAAAAACACAAAGAGGTGAAACAAAGAACCCAAAGTGTCCCCATGCAACTTGCAAACACATAGATGGCCCTGCACTCATTGTCGCAAAAGAAGCCCCCACCAGAGATGGGTTTGGTCCCATGGGTGCTCACTGGGCCAGGCAGGGAGCAAGCATTCCCGCACGTGTCTTGAGTATCCTCACAACACCCTCCATGCAGGGACACTGTAGCCTGCCCCTCTGTTTGGGGGCAATTGGTCAAGGTACCCCTTGGCTGACCAGAGCCATAAGCAGCACCCTACCTTTGTGGAAGCTGTTACTCCCCCACTGAGGTCATGTCTGGTGAGTTAGCAGATATGGGACTTGAACCAGGTCTCCAAAGCCAAGGCTCTGGAAAACTTTGTTCTTCAGCCTCCATATCTGCAACTGGCATCCATTCACACATGTGCAAGAACATTGCCAAGCTGGAGGGTTCTCTGGTCTCACGAGAAGACTTGACCCTCTCTTGAGGGTCTTCCAATCTCACTGGAAACATCTCTGCCCACAGGGAGCCCCACAGAGGAAGGCAGAGCTGTGCCCTCTGGAGCTCCAGTCTGAGAAGGGAGACATAACTGTTCTCAGAGAGGGGGGAGACAGGACCCTGTCCGAAGAGAGACCTGTCAGATGGGAGAGACAGGACCCTATCCTCAGAGAGCCCAGTCTGAGGAAGGACATGTGGCCCTGTCCTCAGAGAGCCCAATCCGATGGGAGAGATAGGGCCCTGGCCTTGGAGAGACCAATCCAAGTGCATGTGATGGGGGACTGGACACAGCCCTACTCTGGAGAGAGTGATGAGGTGAACGTGAAGGAGGGAGTCCTGACAGGTCACCTCTGCCCCTCACCCTTCAACAGATGTGGGAGTGGCTCCTGAGCCTGCCAGGCTGTGGTCAGCGTGTGCATCCTCAGCCCAGGACCTCACGAGGGAGAGCCAGGCAGGGAGGCGGGAGCCAGGGACCGGCTGTCACTCAGCGGCATGGCTCCCCAGGGAACATTTTACAACTTCACCTATTCTGCGTTGCCTGCTTGACAGAGCATCCAAAGCAATTCCAGGACTATATTTCATTGTCACATTTATTCGCAAGGGGTGTCAGTCAGGCCCCAGAAGTCGCCTGCTCTGCTGCTCCTCGCTTTTTGTGACACACAAACACATACACACACAGAGGCACACACCTGCGGGCACCCGCCTTCAGATTCACCTCAAGACACACAGAGGAAACACATAGTCATGCACACATCATGGACATGCAAGCTCGGAGCCCATGAATCAGGACCACCATGTCGCACAACTCCAGGGCTCACACCCTCTTTCCTCAGTATATGGTCATTTGTATGCAAACGGCAAAGGACAGGTATTTCTTATGCATGCACACATGTGTACACACATACTCAGAAGCACACCCTCAGCCACACACAGATACTCAGAGAGCCAAAGTCCTCAAGCTGAGGACACTATAGTCAGGCCCTTCCCAGGCAGGCTGAGGGAACACCCTCTGCATTCCCAGCCTCCCGGCACCCATGAGATAGGCAGACAAGTAGCAGGAGAACGGTGGGGAGCTCTCAGAAGCCCCCTCTCCACACCCCATGAGGTTCTGGTGCTGAGAAGGTTCTGCTACCCACCCCTCCACACACACACACACACACACACACACACACCAACAAACACACACTCACACACCCAGCAGGAACCTCTTCAGCTGCCGAGTTGAAGCCGAACTATTAGCACTAATTACCACACTTGTTGGGAAAGGGATTTAATTAACTCTCCACTGGGGCTCGGAGGGGAGCCAGGACCCAGGGCAGGCCTGCTGAGGCCGGGCCTCTTCCTCCCTCGGGTGACTTGTCAGGTGTGGGAGCAGGGTCTCCAGGGAGGAAGAGGAAGGGGCCACAGGTCTGGACATCTGGATGTATACAGACACCTGTCACAAACATTCAGATGTATGCACGCATGTGCAAGACACATGGGGAAGCAGCTATTCACATATGAGCCCACACTTAAAATCAAATGATAGGTGGATGGATAGATGGATAGACGGATGGACGTGAATGGGCAGCTGGGTGGTGGGTGCATGGGTAAACGAGCCTACAGTCGGGTACACACGGGACACACACACTGTGTACTGCACACAGTCCTTCACAGGGACAGACGACCGAGTCCCTCCCCTCTCCCTCCAGTGCATATCCCCCCTCCCCACCTCCTTCCCTTGGAGGGAAGTTTGGTGGACAAGTGGGTGAGAAGTGAACGCTGGAGGCCAGCTGCTTGGATGTGAATGGCTCTGCCATTTCCCAGCTGTGTGAACTTGAACTTGGACATGTTTCCAAAGCTTTCTGCGACTAAGAAGAAAACGGCACCTAGATACAGGGTCAGTGTGAGGTACAGAAGAGATGGAACATCCTCAGAGTACAGGGAAAGTGCTTGGAAGAGGACCTGATACGTAGTAAAACCTCAGTGCACCCTGGCTAATATGGCCTGGGGGGCATTTCTCCTCCAGGGAGCAATATGGAGGTCCCAGAAATATCCAGAAAAAAACCCATGTATCAAGGAAGGGAGGCTGAGACCTCTCTTCTACTTCCCAGTCTGCCCACCCTCCTGCTGCCCTCTCATACACACACACACACACACACACACACACACACACACCCTGGAGACCAGGTACTGGCCAGAGCCTGGCTGGTAGGGAGGGTGATCCTCTGGGGATCCCTCAGGCAATCAGGCAGAGAAACCATGTGTGCAGAGATGGGCTGAGCCAGGCCCCAGGAATGGGCAGGGGAAGTCAGCCTCGGGGGCCCCTAAGCCCCTAGCCCCAAACAATGATAGATATTTTCAATTTTCTCAAAAATTGTATATTTTTTTCCACTAGACGTTCATCTTGTGCTTTTTGACCGGGACAAACTGGAAAATAATAGAACCCAGATGGAAAAGAGATACTCATTCATCCTGTACAGATTGTGGTGTGGGCACCAACCCTCCCTCACCCTCCCTCACCCCATCCCCATCCCAAGGTGGGGGGAGCTAAGGAACAAGTGGTCAGGCTGGAGCAGGAAGGGGGAAGGAGATGGGGGACACTGCAGCCCCCACTGGCCTCACAGTCTGGTGACATGGGAAGGACTGAAGCGGCTATAGCCTGAACTGGCTCAGGACACCCCGGCCTTCAAGCCCACTTCCCCCACACATGAGGCAGGGGTCTGGGCTTCAGGGCCGGACTAACAAATGTGCTTCCTTATCTTTCCTGTGATTTACCTTGTCAAGTCTCCCTGACTCCTGCACAAACCAGAACCCTGAAATTCCACTGGACAGATTTTGACAGCACAAGCCTCCTGTCTAGCTGAGAAAGATTGCCAAGATGGTCCCTCATGTCGTGAAAGGCCATCAAAGATGGCAAAACCAGACACTCTCAGTCATCTATTGTAGAGCCCACTTTTTTGGGAAGTCCTTCCTAGTGTCTTAACTCAAATCCACTTTGCTGCAATGTATTTGTTTACTCTTACTGTGGCCCCAGTAGGATCAAAGCCTGGTTGACCAAGGACTATCATTTTCTGGCCAATAATATTTTCCCTTTCTAATGTTGCCCCTTTCATAGAGAGGAGGCTTCCTAATGAATAAAAAAGACATTAGGGGCCAGACCTGGTGGCTCATGCCTATAATCCCAGCACTTTGAGAAGAGAGGATTGCCTGAGTCCAAGGGTTT
>CAUYQG010084176.1:0-16748 GCA_963574415.1 Tarsius wallacei
GCAGATAAGATTCAGGCTCTTATTTGAATAGCACTATCTAGCCATTTGTGGTTAGTCCTTCTTTCCAAAACACAATAGAGAGTACAACTTGTCTATGGAGAGGCAGGAGGAGTGGACAGAGAACCGTACACATAATGACAGTTTTAAATAAAGGCTTTGGAAGGCGATTAATCAAGTTGCCAGCTTTTATCATAATCTAATTTATTTTTGTTTTGAAGTCTAGTCTTAAGATTCTAAAGGTTTCAAGTAATGCCGAGGCTAATACTTATTTAATATTGATTCAACATAAAAATTGAGTAATAATTTGCAAGTTTGTTTAAGACATAAAATATCAAATATGAAAATCCAATGATCCAACTTTATCATGTGTTCCTACCAATTCGACAAATTGTAGTAGAAAACAATTTGCTGCATGCTTGCAGAAATAACACAGTATATCTGAAATCAAAGGCAGATGAAGTCTCAGGCTGTATTAAGAAGCTAGTATAAGAGGGGACTCCCCAAAAAATGGAATTATTTTTTTGAAGACAGGCCCCTTGTAGTACAGCCTTCCCCTGCTAAGTAAGTGTTCTAGGAACCCATAGGCCTCAGTGGACCAGCTAGCATTGTTGTAAGAGGCTGTGTTGGACTTCAGTGAACTTTTCTTCGAGATACTTTCAACTTGTTTGTCCATTTCGGAGTTTTTCACCAAAACGGTATGACCCCATGCCCCACCCTCCTTGTTCACTCGATCTTGCCCCAAGTGACTTTTTTTTTGTTTCCCCGGATGACAAAAAATTGTCCAAGGAAAATGTTTTGCCGATGTGGAAGAGGTGAAACCAAAAAATGCAGAAGCAGTAAAAGGTGCAAAAATGTACGAGCTCAAAAACTGTTTTGAGCAGTGGAAAAAGTGTCTCGATAGGTGTATTGCATTAAACAAAGAGTACTTTGAAGGCAACTGAAGTTTAAACATGTAAAAAGAAATGCACAATTTTGTACAAATGAATTCTGGGTTTTTTGGGGGGTCCCCTCTTGTAAATGAAAGTAAACTGCTGGAAATAAAAGCATAGTCAAGAAACTGAAGGAAAACCAAATATAATTGTACATAGCAGTAAAAATAACCCAAGTGAATGATCAAATGTGTTATTGTTGCAATTTAAAGACGAATTGGGTGATTTCATTATTATTGATATGACTTCAGGGAAAAAAATTTCTTTTTAGTGTCTAAAACTGTTCCAGATGGGTGTTACTTCAAGAGTGGACAAAACACCAACACACCAGGAAGCAAAGAGAACCTGGGAGAAGCTTAGGTTGAGGAAGGACAGGAAAGCAGAGGAAGAAAAGGAAGATAGTCTCAGTGTAAACCAATAAGTACTGACTGCATCTGTTCCGTCTCTGGCTCCATGCAAAAACTGGCAGCAGAAGTTGATAGGCCTTATTGCCGCAGACTCACCAGCCAATGTTGGCAACTGTCCTCCGGGTCACAGAACCAGATTTGGCCTGAATCATAACAAACTTACCAGTATTTGCACAGAGATAAAGTGCAGACGGAAAGAGAGCAGGGACCAAGTTTCTGACAGAATTAGAATCCGGATCCCTTGGGCCCTCCCTGTGTATGCTTTACCTTTCCAAAGCCACCCTAGTCACATAACAGGAGGACCACAGTACAATACTACCAGTTAATAGAAATGTACCTGAATCATAAGGACAGCTCTCCAAAAGGTAGTTGCATTTGCAGGTTTGATCTAAACTAAACTGTGGAGCAGTAGTCACAATGATAATCAGAAAAAAACATTTTGAACCAATGGTTCTTAAAATGCACTGTGCATCAGAATAACCTGGGGAAATTGCTTGAAATGTGGAATTCTTGGTCTCAGCCCAAAGACGGATTCATTATGTCTGGGATGGAATGCACGTTGTTCATGAGCCGTTCCTCACAATGAAGATTAAGAACCACTGCCCCAAAGAGAGAGCTTCAAGACCATCCGGGGAAGAGATAGTCACTGATAATTTTTAAAAGGCAAGCAGCGGTCATAGCCAGTGGGAGGGTTTGAGTATATGTTAAGAAGGCTAGGACACAGATTAAATTAAAACTTTAAGATTAAATGGTAGTGGTGATAAGGAATGGTGCTCATGTAAATTTAAACACTTCCAAAAACAATTCTAAAAGTGTGTGTGCTTTACATGATGAAGAGGTTATTTTTGACATTAAAAAGTAGACCATTCATAACTAAATCTGGTAGACAGAGCAGAAGGCCCTACCACAAATATCAAACTCACCATGGTGAGCAACAGGACAACAGAGTCACATGCTGGTCTTTATAAACATATAGACGTTGCAGTCCCACTCCAGGCCTATTGAATCAACACATCTGGGGTTTATCCCAGCCAAGAAAGATTTTGATGGCGGACAGGGCTGAGAACCTCTACTGCAAACTAGGACCACAGTACACTACTGCCACCTGATGGAATGGTACCTGAATTGTAAGGACAGCTTTCTGAAAAGCTGTCTCTGCAGGCTCAATCTAAGCTAAACTCTTAACCTAATCCTTGTGATTATAATCAGGAAAAAAAATTGTAAATGTGCAGAAAATGTAAAAATTCCTATCTGTACATTTATTAATTTTTATTTGAAATACTTTGAAGCCTGAAATAGAATGCATTCGGTTTACAGAGAGTGCAAACATTTATAAGGTACATGTATCAGTTGGATTAACTCCTAACAACATTTTAGAATGGGAGGTGTTATCAACATTTTATACATGAAAGAACAGCTTTCGGGGAGGTAAACGATTATCCCAGCAGTTCTCAAATTTGTCGGCATGTTGGAATTACCGGGAGCTTCAAAAATTACAGATGCCTGTGTTGTGGCCCTGGAGATCAAGATTTAATTGGTCTGGGGCGTGATCTGAACTATGGAATGTTTAAAAGATCCTATTTGACTCTAATTTGCACAGAGTTAGGGAAAAACTAGACTAGCCCCAAATCAACCACATGGCAATCAATGAGATTGAAGTTTGGGTGTATTTATATCAAATTAATGCTCACGGAATTGTATGGGCATAAAGCTCAGATATAATAATTATCCTCAACTAGTAAAGCCTTTCAAGTTTTACAATAAAGCAGGTTTTTCAAATTCTTCTAGCTATAAGAATCACCTGAATTGTTCAAAATATAGAATTTCTGGACTCTCCACAAAAGTTTTTTATTTGGAAAGTGGGGAAAGTACACATTTCACAGGTACTTACCTGATTTTTAGGATAAAAATATTTGGAAAAACTATCACAGAGGACATCAGACCATATCAGTATTATAAAATAATGGTATTGAGTATCAAAGCTTGAAAAATGGATACAAATTGACGAAGAGACTTTGCCAAACACAGCCAAGAGAATTAGCAAGACACCCCACCCTTAGTGGGTCTAGCTGTATACAAACTATTCACTCATTTATTAATTCAACAAACTTTGATTAAACACCTAGCACTGTACATCCAGGGCAACATAACTGTATACGTCATGGAACACACAGGATAAATAAGACCAAGGTCTTGCCCTCAAAGACCTAATTGCCTAGACACATCTCTTGGGGGAAAACACAAAGTGTTTGACTTGTGTCTGGGTTATATGTCTTTTGTTTTTCCAATTGAGAAAGTTTTCATTTGTTTGTTTCTGCAGGCCTTTTTGGAGCTCTAATAATTGGGAGCTGTAGGTTAAGTTGCAGTAGCAACTTAGTGGTGGAAAAAGCAGTTTCTGGGGAACGCTGAGCCAGGAGTTGAAGGACATGCTGAAAGTTTGGCCATGGCCATAGGAGACGGTGAGGATTCTTGGTGAATGTGTCAGTGAAGGAGGGCAAACACGAGGGATGTTGAACAGAAAGAATGGGCAGAAACCAGTGTTTCTGTGGGAAACAGAACCAGTAAGGAAAATCAGGACTGGGGAAGGCTTGGAGTTTCTAGATCAGGCATTTGATTTTGATGGAACCTTTGGAAAATTTGTATTTGGGACTAAAGCCAAACCAAATAGCATGTAATTAGCTTCATACTTAAAAGAGTAACTCCAAGACATGGTTTCTGTCTTCTGTGACTTCATTATTCCCCATCCCACAACAAACTCCCATGCTTCCCCCCACACCCACAGTCACACTCAATTCTTACCCAAAAAGCAGCTAAGAAGTAAATACTAGGCCAAGCATGGTGACTCACTCTTATAATCCCAGCACTTTGGGCGGCTAAGGCAGGAGGATTGCTTGAGCCCAGGAGTTTGAAAGCAGCCTAGGCAACAGAGCAATACCTCATCTCTAAAAAAATAAAAATAAAAAAATTAGTTCAAGTATGGTGGCATGCACTTGTAGTTCCAGCTACTTGTGAGGCCGAAGTAGGATCACTTGAGCCTAGGAGGTCAAGGCTGCAGTAAGCCTTGATCATGCCACTGTATGCCAGCCTGGGCAACAGCGTGAGACTCCCAACAAAAAAGAAACAAACAAAAGGCCAAAACAAAAAAAAAAAACCTGAAACGTAAAATATTTGTTTTTGTGATCATCTAAGCTGACTTAGTCTTGGTTAAAACATGCAATCCTAGGTGGAAATGAGTTTTAAATCCCGAGTAAAAAGTGGTCAGGGTTGGAAAGGCAATGGTAACGAGACTGTGAATAATGGACACAACAGCTGAAGGATACTAGAGAAGAAACAGTCATTTCTCCTAGTGAATCATAGACTCCTAATGAGCCAGAATTCAACCACCAATTGAGTACGTAAGGTAGGCCACTAGGAAGGAATTCAAAATAAGGCTGAGGCTTTCAGGCTTGCCAAGATAAGGAGAAAGAGCTCTGGGGGGGAAAATATTGTTTAGTCACATCAAGATGGAGATAGCAAAGGCTTATTGAATAAATGATAAGCCAATCTAGTAACGCACTGAATTCTGGGAATAAAACAGAAAACTGTAAGTTCTATTTGTCAATTCATGATCCTTCCCTCCCACTTGATTCTGGAAGACCTCAAACCTCCAAAGGGTGATGGGATTCCTAGAGCCCCTTCTAGCCTTTCTAACCTTCGATTTCTTTACTGTAGATCTCCTACACCAGCTCAAGATTGTCACCAAGAAATAAAGTCACTTGAAGTATGAGAAAATAAGAGCTTGAGCCAGTGTTAAGGTCACCCCATCAGGGCAGGTCTAAGATTTACCTAAGCATTTCACATTTGTCACATCAACAGTAGCAGGGTGGGGAAGCCATGGATTTTTAGCACTGGCAGACTTTTGGAAGTAGACTAACCTTATGGGTTAGTCTAGACTAATCTTATGTGATAGTCTAGTCATTAGAAGCACTGAATATTACACAATAAGAAATTTCAGATATCACAAAAACCAGTATCTCCCAACATTTTCAAGTGTGAGGATCTCTTTATTATTACATTTTTTTCTGGTGTCAAAATTTAAATCTTTTTTTTTTTTTTTTTTTGCTAATTATAAAATACTATATGGCACTGTTAAAAAAAGCCAAACACTAACAAAGAGTATAAGCGAAAATACAACTTTCTCCCACTTCCAAACTCAGCCAAAAAGAGATCACTCCCCAGAGGTAGCTTCAGTTAACACTTTAGTGAATATCATGACAAGATTTTAATGTTACATATACAACATTTACATAAACAGAATCGTATTTCATGGTGTGGTGCAAGCTTCTATTTTCACTAAAAAAAAAAAAAAGAAAACATCTCAACCTAATTCTTTTCAACAGTTGTCAGTGTTCCAACACATAAATGTACCATAATCTAGTTGACAAATCCTTCCATTAGGTGGACAGGTTTTTAATGTTATAAATGGTGTTGTGATGCTCACCTTCACACAGTCACTACTATACGCTTACATGTTATTTCTGCAGGAAAATCTAAGTGGAAATGCTGGGTCATAAGGTATTCACAATTAACATTGTGTAATAGTGTCAAAGTATGTTCCATAAAGATGTGTAAAATTTTTGTTTGTTCCCTCAGTTTCTGAGAGTATGACAGTGCCTGTTTCCCATCTCCTTGTCAACACTGAGCATTACACTTTTTTCATGTTTGGCAATATGATAGGTGAAAACGTTTTTGTTTGAACATTTTTTTAGTTGGGGAAAAAAAAGGGTTTTTTTTGAGTCGGAGTCTCACTCTGTCACCCAGGCTGGAGTTCAGTGGCACAAACATGGCTACTGCAGCCTTGACATGCTGGGCTCAGGTGATCCTTCTACCTCAGCCTCCCAAGTAGCTGGGACTACAGGCACATGCCACCATACCTGGCTAATTTTTTTTATTTATTGTAGAGACAAGGTCTCGCTAAGTTGCCCAGGCTGGTCTCGAATTCCTAAGCTCAGGCAATCTTATCCTCGGCCAGCCAAAGTGCTGGGATTACAGGCATGAGCCACCACACGTGGCTTCATTTTTACAAGTTTAATTTCTTCTTGAATTGCCTGTTCTTAGTTTTTACCCATTTTTCAGTTGGAGTGTTCATGAGGATCCTTTTCAATATCAGAAAATTCCAAAAATAGTGGTAATGTGTATAATATATTGATAAAGAAATACATAAGTGAATTCATTAAAGGACTTCTTCTGATCAAAATGAAATAACAGTGACCAGATTTATGCTCCTACCTGCAATAATTAAAACAGACCAAATGCCCTCAAAATACTGGATATTAGCAAAGAAGTGCAGTGATCCCTTAAAGACAAATAAGGTGAACTCTGTGATTTTCCTAACTTACGACCTGGAGAAAGTTTCCAGGCCATGCTGGAAAAAGGGGGAACCCAGGCAGAACTGGCAGCCTCCCTGAGTTAAAGAGATGGAGGTGGGAGGGACAGCCACAGTGGACTGGATGTGCAAGGCAGGGCACCAGGGAGGAGAAATGTGTAGAGAGAAAGAACTCAGGGATCTGCAGAGCATCCATCTCAAGTACTCAATTGAGTATTAATCACCTTGTGCACATGAGAAAAGCACTGGAAACCAGGGAGAAAATCATCAGAAAAGATGACAAAGAACAGTGCCCTGAGGCTCACACAAATTTAAGAATGGTGCCTGTCATCAACAGCCAGAGGAGAATTCCTCATTTGTCAGTGGGCATCAGTTGGAGTTTGTTAGAATATTAAGAATGGTATTGCCTGATTAGTGGAGAATTACAATCCTAGACAGTTCTGAGCTCACCTAGAAAAGCCTGAAAGGAAAACCAAAAAGGTTCAAACTGTTTGCAGGTAACTTAACCACATGCAGAACAAAGCTCAAAATTATCTTAGACAAAAGTATGCACTATCCACAAAAGGTAAAATTTACAGTGTCTGGCATCTTACCAAAATTCACAAGGCATGAAAATAAGCAGAAAAATGCAGCCATAGTGAGAATAAAATCAATCCATTGAAACTGACTCAGAAATGATAAATTATAAAATTGGTAGACACAGATTTTGAAAGTTATTATGACTGCATTTATATGTTTAAGAAGCTGGAGGAGCCGGGCTCGGTGGTTCAGCCTGTAATCCCGTGCCTTGGGAGGCTGAGGTGAGTGGATTGCCTGAGCCTGCAGGTTCGAGACCCGCCTGGGCAACTTGGCGAGACCTCATCTCTACAATAAATAAAAAAATCAGCTGGGCATGGTAGCACATGCCTGTAATCCGGCTATTCGGAAGGCGGAGGCGGAAGGATGCCGGAGCCCAGCAGGTTAAGGCTGCAGTGGCTGGGAGTAGCCACCGCACTCCAGTCTGGGCGACAGAGTGAGACTCGAACTCAAAAAAAAAAAAGAAGCTGGAGGAAAGACTGAATACATAAACACATGGAAAATATGAAAAAGACCCAAACCGAACTTCTAGGGACAGTTACAATTGATGAGATGAAAAATTCACTGGATAAAATGCAAATTAGATTTGCAGAATAAATGATCATTAATATTGAAGACATAGCAATAGAAACTACTAAAAGTGTTACATGATAGGAAAAAGTCTAAGAAGAAAGTGAACTGAGCATCATTGACTTCAAGCAGCTAAATATACGTGTAGTTGAAGTCTCCAAAGAAGAGGATAGAGAGGGAGGAGCCACACTTTTTTTTTTTTTGAAGAAATGATAGTTGAAGGTTTTTTAAACAATAGAGGTTAGTTTTTAGGAAAGTTTTAGGTTTACAGAAAAATAAACAAAAGTACAGAGTTTCCATTTGCCCTCACACGCCTACCCACCCACACACAGTTTCCTCTATCATTAATATCGTGCATTGTTGATAAACTTGCTACAATTGATGAAGCAATATTGGTACACCATTCATAACAGTCTTAGTCTGTTTGGACTGCTATAACAAAAATTTCCTCAGAGTTCTGGAGCTGAGAAGTCCAAGATCAGGGTGTCAGCAGATTCCATGTCTGGCAAGGGTTCGCTCTCTGCTTTCAGGATGGTGCCTTCTTGCTGCTTCCTCACAAGAGAAAGAGAAGAGTATTCTCACTGTGGCGGTGGTAGGGGGAGGGAGAACACCAGAGTGGTCCTTGTGACCTCTTTTATATGAGCACTAATCCCACCCACATGAGCCCTCCTGACTTAATCACTTCCCCAAAGTCCCAACCTCTTAAAAATCATATTGGGCCTTGAGTTCCAACATTAATTTTGGAGGGCCACATTTAGATCATAGCAGCAACTAAAGTCCATAGTTTACATCAGGGCTCATTCTTTGTATTGTATGGTTCTATGAGCTTTGACAAAGCATAGTAGCATGCATCCGCCATGACAGTATCATACAGAATAGTCTCACTGCCCTAAAAATCCTTTCTGCTCCTCTGCCAAAGGTCCTGGCAACCACCAATCTTTTTACTGTATCTTCAGTTTTGCTTTTTCCAAGATGTCATATAGCTGGAATTATGCAGCATGTAGCCTTTCTTAGCTGGCTTTTTCACTTAGAAATATCCATTTAAGGTTCTTTCCTGTCTTTTTGTGGCTCACTTATTTTTAACCCTGTACAATATTTCATTGTACGACCGTACCGCAGTTTATCCATTTACCTACTGAAGGACATCTTGGTTGCTTCACATTTTTGGCAATTACGAATGAAGCTGCTATAAACATTCCTGTGCAGGATTTTGGGTTGACGTGGATTCAGTTCATTTGAGTAAATATCAAAGAGTGCCATGGCTAAATGATATAGTAAAAGTACTTTATTTTATTTTCTTTTGTTTTAATTTTATTTTTGACTCACAGTCTCACTCTGTTGCTCAGCCTGGTGTGCAATCATGGCTACTGCAGCCTCAGCCTCCTGAGCTCAGGTGATCCTCCTGCCTCACCCACATGAGTAGCTGAGACTGCAGTCGCAGGAGTCCCAGCAACTTGGGAGGCTGAGGCAGAAGGACCTGAGGCAGAAGGACCAGGTGGTCAAGGCTATGTTGAGTCGTGATCTTGCCACTACACTCAGGACTGGGGGACAGAGTGAGACCTCGACTCAAAAAATAAAGTACATTAATGATTTTACATGAATTTTATTTTGTAATCACATTATATAGATTCCAAAAACTGCCATCTTCATTTGCAGACATTATTTGTTTGGTATTTGAATTCCAGCATCCTTTGTGTTACTATCACAGACCCTCATGGTCCTGTGACCCATGGATTAAGAATCATTGTTTTAGAAAATAAATTTCACGAGAGATGAAGGTCTGATCCAATGTCATGAGCCAACAAATGAATCAGGATAAAGGTTGTGCTGCCATAACATTAAAAAATAGAGTGTCTTAAACAATATCGAACTTTATTTCTTCTCATAAAACTAGGCAGGAAGACAAGGACAGGATGGCAGCCCAGGGGCTCAAGGATCCATGTTCCTTGCCATCCCTAAAGAATTGCCTTCACCTGCATAGCCAAAGATGATCCAATCAGTGGGAAAGGGAGAAGGCAAAGGTTAGGGTGTGTTTTTTTCAAGGGTGTGACCCAAAAGCTCTATGCATGCCTTCTAGTCTCATCCTGTTGAGTACAACCTGGTTCTGTGGCCATAACTTGCAGCAAGGGAAGCTAAAAAAAAAAAAAAAAAAAATGTAGTCTTTTTACTGGGTAACCATGTGCTCAGCTAAAACTTATACTACTGAAAAGGGGAGAATAATATTGGGGAAATGATTAACAGTCTCTGCCAAACCACATTAGTGTCTGAGTTAAAACTGGAAGAGGAAAAACTCATCAGATTGAGAGTTAGGGACTGTAGCCCAAATCCAACCTCTTACTCCAGGATTAAACCGAAGGCTTGACCCATGCTTCACCTGAACTACTTTTACTGTCTGCCCGGAATTCTTAGTGATTTTTCTAAATTGTCCCTGAGGGGAGAAACATACCAAAGACCTAGAGAGTTTCATGCTCATCTTTCAGTTGAGTCCTGTTCTTTATTGGACAATGTGACCCTCGAAGGGGTCATCAGCCCTGTGTCTAACAAGACCCCAAGCTAGAATTTGCACAAACCCTGGCATAGTTCTGAGTAAAAAATGATGACACTTCATGACACATGGCAAAATTCTCCATCCACAGTGAATAAAATTTCCCATTTGATGTCATCCCCAGCATTTTTCTTGCAGAAGTTCCAGTGGATAATACCAGGGGTGGAGGGAGGACAGCTGCATGGCTGCAGAAATCTAAACTAGTGTGGCCATGAACATAATCACCTTTCTCTTAGTGTAAAACAAGTCTCCCCTCTTAATCATATTTTTTATTTTGAAGAGAAGTTAATTTTAATAAACAACAGGTGATGCTATTAATCAAACATTTGTTCTATTTCCACGTGCACACACACATTTACCTAAAGATATAACTAGCACTGCTGAAATTGTAACAATAGCTTTGTTTTGCTACGTGGAGAGTACAAATGATCACAGAAATTAAACCGAAATTGGCCAAGATACTTAGTCCATGCTCTTGAGTATACCCAATTTCTTTTTAAGTATTACATAATCCAGGAATAAATAACTTTATTTTTTGCCAACAAAATTTAACTTAATCTTTCTTTAAATTTCTAATACCAAAAATCAATGATTCTAATAATAATTTTAAGGCTTTTTTTTCAAGGTTTATTCTTTTTTTTTTTTTTTTTTTTTGAGTTGGAGTCTCACTCTGTCACCCAGACTGGAGTGCAGTGGCCGCTCCCGGCGACTGCAACCTCGACCTGCTGGGCTCCGACGATCCTTCCACCTCAGCCTTCCGAGTAGCTGGAACTACAGGCACGCGCTACCACGCCTGGCTAATTTTTGATTTATTGTAGAGATGAGGGCTCGCCAAGTTGCCCAGGCAGGTCTCGAACCCACAGGTTCAGGCAATCCACTCACCTCAGCCTTCCAAAGCGCAGGATTACAGGCTGAGCCACTGAGCCCAGCTCAAGGTTTATTCTTAAATACTATTTAATTTTAACCTCCCAGCAACTCTGAAGGAAAAGTGATTTTTTTTCTTATTGGTGAGCTGAGCTTCGGGAAGATTTATATGTATGTCTTGTATTGAACACATTATAACAATAATAGCTTAGGCTCTATTTATCGTCCCCTGCTATGGGACACGTACAATGAGTACACATGAGGCTGTCAAAGATGAGTCAGGAAGAAAGAGGATTTCAGGGTCATGGGGGACTATAAATATCTGTCTGGAATGAACAGTAGAGCATTCATTTGTCCTATGGCACCCAACCACCCAGAGAAAGGTCATTCTCCTTACTTGCTCATGTTGGCTGAGATATGAGATCGTAAGAAGCATTTAGAAGATTAAAAATATTTACCAACAATCCAATGAGTAGTTTGCATATGTATCCTCTCTCTCTCTCTCTCTCTCTCTCTCTCTCTATGTATATATGCATATATAAATACCTATGTATACATGTGAGAGAGATTATTGATTCTATAGTCACTTGGACTGAATCAGTACATCGGAGGTGATCTATGGACCAAGATCCACTTGCTCCAAATAAATGCATATTCCTATGCATTAGGAATATGACACTGTTCCAATCACATTAGAGGAAGTACATTGCTAATCTAATTCATTTTAGATTGTCTAAGAGACAGAAGAGAAAAGTAACTTGGCCTTAGACTTGTTCAGCTAAAAGTATCCCTTAAGACATTATGAAACATTTCCTGAAAATCTTTCCCAGAGTTGCTGGAAGGTTAAATTGCCTAAATGAACTCTTCTTATAAGTAAATTGTTCATCAACATAACTAGTACTAATTTGGAAATGTCTCAAAAATTAGTGGTCTTTTTAAGAATTAAGGTAGAAATGTGGGGCCTTGGTGTCTTTTTTTTTTTTTTTACTTTTGTTTGTTTTGCTTTTGGGGGTTTTTATTGTAGGTGCAAATTGGAAGACAGGAAGGGTGAAGAGCTGGTTTTGTTTGTTTTACTGTCAGTAATATCCTCCACTAATATTAGTTTCTCAGGACAAAATATCATTTCACTCCTCTATTGCTATTAAGTCCAACTGCATAAAATTTATTATTATCTGTCAGTGCCTATCTAAAGGAATTGTTTTGGTAGGTAGTTTACTTCTTCCTTTATTAAAACAGGGATAGCTATGAAGGCTGCGATGTTATAAAACTAGAGGATGCTTGCAAAACATTGCACAGCAGGAATTTTCTTTTATATCATTATGAGGTATCCAAGGGATGGACCTAAGATATTTCTCTCTTCCGTTAACAGCTTTTCCTGACCTATTTCCTCATATTCAGCTTCTCAGTGCCATAGAATTTGTACAGGATCTAGAGATCTAAGAATAATTCACATATTTGGAGTTTTGTTGTGTTGTTCTTACCCTGTAACTATTCCTAGGAAAAACACTGGATTTGCTCTGTGAGTGTGTATGTGCATGCACGTGCCAATAAATAAGTTATGAACAACATTTTTTAAACTTTTTAAAATAGCTTTACTGAGATATAATTCACATAGCATACAATTCACAATGAATTGTAAAATGCACAGTTTGATGCTTTTCAGTACATTTACAGATGTGTGTACATATGACAACTGCCAATCTTGGAACACTTTCATCGCATCCAAAAGAAACCCTGTACCCGTTAGCTCTTATTCCCTATCCTTCCATATTTCTCCAGCCCTACACGACTACTAGTATACTTTTTGTCTCTATAGATTTTTCCATTCTGGACTTTCATATGAATGGAATAATATATAACAATACAGACTTCCGTGACTGGCTTCTTTCACCTGGCATAATGTTTTCAAATTTCATCTAAATTGTAGTGTGTACCTCATTCCTTTGCAAGGCTGAATAATATTCCATTATATGACTACACTACATTTTGTTTGTTCATTTGTCCACTGCTGGACAGTGGGTTTGTTTTAACCTTTTAATTATTTTGAATAATGCTGCCATAGGTATCTGTGCACAAATTTTTGTGTAAACATAGGTTTTCATTTCTCTTGGTTATATGCCAAGGAATGGAATTGCTGGGTCATATAGTCACTCTATGTTTAATCCATCGAGGACCTGCAGGACTGTTTTCCAAAGTGGCTGCACCATTTCACATTCTCACCGGCAGCATATGACAGACCTGATTTCTTCACATCCTCACCTGGTTTCACCTTTCAACAATATTGCTTTGCTAGGGATGGTGGAACAGAATGAGAAGAGGCAGGCAACAGACATGCAACATGGTGGAGATCATGCCCGCCCTGGACTACTTCCCAATTTAAGGGGGAAAAAATAAACCCGTTTTGTTTAATCCACTGTCATTCCATGTCTCCCTGAGCAGCTTAATACAAATCCAGCTCATATGGCCCTGTTAGCACATCGTGAATTTAATAAACTCTCAAAAAATTGTCGAATTGAAGACGGAAGGATTTTTCAATGGAAAAGTTTGTCATCCTGTTGCACTCTGAAACTGCACTCTCTTTCTCTCCTAATTTCAGATCCAATCATTCAACAACCGTTCTTCTAAGAAACTGTTTTGGGTGCTCACTGGCACCTTGTGAGCACACTCAGGATGCAAACAACAACTGGATATTCAGAAACCAACGCAAGTGTTACAGATGGAGCAGTGTTTAAGTGGGAAGGAAAAACACTCCTTGTGTTGATGTAGCATCAGCAGGAGTTTATCATTTCCTTCCTCAAATTTATCCTGAGTGAAAGGAGAAGAATGAGAATGAAGAAAATTCCCTCCAAGTTTCCTCCCCAGCCCTCTGGGAGCTTAGGGAATTTCAGCGCCATGTTGACTAGATAATGCTTATGTCACATACTCACTTTTAGACACTGCCTGTGAAGTCACCTTTAGCCTCTGTGACTAGTTGTCAGGTTGCTAGTCTCAGGATTCCTACCTTGACCTCTGGAAAGATATTTTAAAAAAAAAAAAAAGCCCACCAGCATCTCAGCTTTCCCCTCTTCTACCCTCCTCCTCCATTTTTGTTCCAGTCATCTGCATTTTGAGGGGCTACTTTGAAAACACACACACACACACACACACACACACACACACACACACACAGCCATTCTGCTGGCTTTCTTGTAACAAATGTAGATATCTGCCGCAAAGCCAGCCTTTGATAAATAAAGCTTCTAATAAGTTTTCTTGCAACTAATAGTACATCACTACTAGCAGAAACGGGAACATTATAGAGCCAGGAACAATTTTTTCATGTGATCTAGTCCCTTCTCAGAGTGTCGGTTATTAGCAATACACTGAGTCAACATTTATTGAGTACCTATGATGTTAGCAACAGCATCTCAATCTGTTAAAAAAAAAAAAACCTTTTTTTAAACTTCTGTTAAAAGATTTTTGCACATAAGAAATTAATGGTTCTTGGAATCATAAAACAAAATATCTTAGTCTTTTTTTTGTAAGCAAGTCTTTGTTTAAAAGGCTTTTGAGGATTTTTGTTTTCTTTTTTCCTTCTTACAAATAGTAAAATCACTTCGCTTGTGTTAACAGGCGAGTTTGATTGTTTCTTATAAAGCCAAATATTTAGCAGCAATGCTTTTCTCTCTCTAAACGTCTCCTGACTCTTAGCGTTGCCCTTTTGTGGACTGGAGTCATTCTGTATTTGTTTATTCGTAAACATTGATTAAGGACTTGAGGTTCACCAGCGCCATATTGTACATTCTACTGCAACAGGCTCAGATCTATGACAAACAGCACCCCCAAAGAGCAACTTTCAAGGCTATATCCATTTCTGGAGCCTGACCATCTTGTTACCTTTGAATTAAAATGTTAACCTCTTCCATACTTTGTCTCTATACATCCTGGCAAGACACCATGCTATCTTGAGATTAACCTAAGTCTCTTGGTTCAGATTCAGACTCCTGCTCCCTCATCTCTGGACAGCACTCTGGCCAGTGACTTCATCTGTAAAATAGGGGTAATGATTTTACCTCAGTACTGGGTTGCTGTGAGGATTAAATGCAAAGCATTCAGCATATGCCTGGCAGGAAGCACCCCATTTATGTTAGCTGTGGATTTCAGACTTGTCTGTATCATTACTCAATGTCTATCCTTCATTTACTCTGTTGGATTGTTTCAATCAGTGACTATTCAATTAACTTACGTATAAATATACACCATACCAGCCAGGGATAGAGTCATGGCTCATGGGGATTCCCTTTCTGCATAGATTAGACTGTATTAAGAAGCACCTATTCCAACACCTTTTCTTCCAGTGATCTGTACACGGCAGGGTAGTCCGTTTCCTGATGACAACGAATAAAAGAAGACGAAACTGTCATAAATGTCAATAACTTAAAT
The DNA here is from genome assembly GCA_963574415.1 of Tarsius wallacei. NCBI lineage: Eukaryota > Metazoa > Chordata > Mammalia > Primates > Tarsiidae > Tarsius > Tarsius wallacei. Next base: position 15,679 of record CAUYQG010084176.1, read on the forward strand.
ATAAAAGATATAGGAATATATGAGAATGAAAAATGTATATATACACACACACAGCTATTTTGTGAGCACAGCCTTTTTTCTTTAGGCTTAAACCTGACTTCCAGGACCAGGCCTCTAACTTTTCTTAACATTGACGTCATGAAACCTCCAGTCCCTTGAAGCCCCAGATACCTAAACTGGAAGCAAGCGGCAGGCACCACGCGGCGCGCACAGAGGGAACCTTGGGGCGTTCGCTGGGTTCCCACCTGTCCGCCAGGTCATTGTGACGCAAACGCTATGCACACGTGGAACACCTGCGGGCGAGCGGGGGCGGGGTCGCCCTAGGCGGCGGATCCGAGCGGGGTCACCTCAGGAGATGGGGGTCGAGGAAGGACCCCAGGGAGTAGAGAGAGGGGGGGCCTCACCGCCCCACCCCCGCCCCGCCCCGCACGAGGTGAGGCCACGCCACCTCCCAAGCCCTGGCGAGGGGATCCCGCTGGGGGGAGGGGTCGCCCGAGGGCGCCTGCGGGAGGAGAGCAGCGCGCAGGGGGGCGGCGGGGCGGCGGGGCGGGCGGAGCGGGAGGGCGCGGGCGGAGGGGAAGGCGGGCGCGGCTCCCCCCAGCCGCTGCGCTGCGCTGCGGCGCGCTCGGGCCCCGCCGCTGCGATTCCGGCTGGCGGCGCCGCAGGAGGGGCCGGCTCCGCGCGCCCCCGCCCCTTCCCTCGCCGCCGCTGACGCTGACGCCGGCCGCGGGAGCTGCAGGGACGCGCCGACCGCGGCGGGAGGCTCCCGGGGGCCGGGGCTCCGAGGTACCTGCGCGCCGGGCCCGGGGCGGGGGCGCGCCGGGCGGGCTGCCTGCGGCGGTGGCGGCGGCGGCGGCAGCGGGGGGCGCCGATCGGGGGCCGCCGCCTCTGCCAGGGGACAGGCGGGTTGCCTCCCCGCCCCCGCTGCCCCCGCGGGAGCCGCGTCTGCCCCTTCCCCTCCCCCGCCTCCCCTCTCCGGCCTGGGCAGGGCTGGAGGATGCGCGTTGGGGGCGGGAGGGAAGCGCGCCGGGCCCCGGCCCCCGTGCCGGGCCCCCCCCCCCCCCCCCCCC
>CAUYQG010084180.1:0-22391 GCA_963574415.1 Tarsius wallacei
CCCTACTGGGAATATACCCAGAGAAACTCAAATCACTCTATGAAAAAGATACCTGAGCATGCATGTTTATTGCAGCATTATTCACAATAGTAAAAACATGGAATCAACCATGCTGTCTATCAAAAGAGGAATGGATAAAAAAATGTGGAACATGTAGATGATGGAATATTACACAGCCATAAAGAAGGACAAAATTACGAACTTCACAGCAACTTGGATGGACTTAAAGGTTATAATACTGAGTGATTTATCACAGAAACAAAGAACCAAGTACCACATGTTCTCACTCATAAGTGGACCTTGAACAACTGTTGTAATACTATAAGAAAGGGATTGGCAGTAGTGGGAAACTGCCAAGGGAGGGGGCACACCTCATCAACTAGGGTACCTCCATAATGAACATTTGTATACCTAATCCTGAATTGTACCCCACATATTTAAAATTTTTAAAATAAAAAACATTCTACCCCAAGAAAGAAAATAAAAATTATATCATCTGCAAAGAGGGATAACTTGACTCACTCTTTTTCTATTTGGAGGCCCTGATTTCCTTCTCTTGCCTGATTGCTCTGGCTAGGATTTCCAGTACTATTTTGGATAGCAGGGGTGAGAGTGGGCATCCTTGTCTTGTTTCAGTCCTTAGGAGAACTGTAACTTCCAGTTGGCTGATGTTCCAATCTGGTGTTGGCTACAGATTTTTCAACTGTCTTTAAAAAAGTATAGAATTTGGGCTGGTAGGGATGGAAACAGATATCCAAGACAGTATGTGAGCAAAAGCAAATGCCCAAAGAAGGGGTTCTGTAAACCATTGCAGAATGAATGAATGTATAAATAGTGTGTGAGAACAGATGTGATATAAGACGTGCATTTTACTTCGAAAGAAGAGAACTCAATTTAAAATAGTTTACCACCCACTAGCTCAGTGATCTGAGGTAAGTCACTTAACTGCTCTGTGCCTTAGCCATTTTATCTATAACATGGGGATAATTACCTATTTTATCTGATTTAAATACATATTTTTTAAATATAATTTTTTTAAAAAATTCTCAAAACTTGAATGCCTCAGTTTTCAGCAACCCTCAGAACAAGTCTACCTCTGGGAAATAACTGCATCCTACCCTTACCACTCAAAGTGTGGTTCCTGGGTCAGCAACAGGGGCACAGCCTGGGCGTTGATTAGAAATACAGATTCCCAGGCCAACTTGCATCTTAACAAAATCTCAGTGCTTTATATGCACATTAAAATTTTCAGAGCTTTTCTCTAGAGCAAACAGCTCACACATCCATAGAAAACATCCCAGGTGAGTCAGAATTGTGCCTTATCAAATCAACAAATATTTATCAGTTCCTATTAATGCCAGGTGCTAGGCCACAAGACTGTACCAATCAGATAAGCCCTGTTTTTAGAGCTGGTGGGTGCTGATATAGACAATGAACACAAAAGCAAAAGAGAAGTTTGGGAAAATGTAAGTGCTAGGAAGAAAATGAATCAGGGCAATGTCATAGGGCCTGAGGAAAGGGGTCATGCCAACTCAGTGAGGATGCATCTCCAGCAAGATGAGTCTCCAGCAATGTTATGCAGCTGTAGTGGGACCAGTTATCCCTCCTCATTCCACCTGTTACCTGGAACAAGATTTCAGTATTCATTTTCTGCTCCCGATCTACAGTTCCCTTTTCAACTCCTCCATTTTCAGCGCTGCGACTCATTACTCAATTACAAAGATGTCTCATATCTACAGTTTAAGCTATGTGAAGGATTACTGTATTCAATTTGGATCATTGTTTTACTTTGGTTCAAATCAAAGGCTACCTTCAGAATAACATAAAAGTGAAATTTTACAATAATCCAGGTCAACAGCATGAACTACGATTTTAATTCAACACTAAAGACCAACCAAGGGTATTAATATCCAAGTTTAGATGAGTTCTTATGAGAATATTTTTATGAACATAATCTCCTCCTTGGCTTATTCTTCCTTCTTTATTCAAGGAAAATGTACTGGACATTTACTTTTGACCTGCCTCTGAGGTAGACATAGGAATAAAACTAGGCAAAAACTAACATGCTGCCTGTTCCATCAAGTACCTCTTTCCAAAGCCAAGGCCTCTGTTTGTGTTATTGTTCTCCTTGCCTCTTCCCCACTTGGAAGTACTATCCCCTCATTCATCCTCTTCCTTGTATGTCATATTGCAGGGCTAGGGTTCCGGGTGACGAACTGCTTCACACTGGATCATGTTGGTCAATAACTAATAATGTCAGTGACTTTACTCAGCCCTCCCAGGTCAGCACCCATATCTCCTTATGTGTGAGGCTGCTCTTACCTTTACTTCCTTTTCTATAAACTGAGATTATATTGCTAAGCACTTCAGTCTTTCTCTTGGTCATCCACGGAGCTCTTTTAATCAAATCCCAGCCCTGGATGATGCCAGCAATATTACTCCTCCATATCAGCTACAGAGAAGCTAAGAAATGCATATCATGCTTCCTCAGGAATATGGAGGTCACTATAGACTCATTATTAGCACTCCTACCAACCCTTAAGACTGCATTTTGCATTCTATTTTTCCCCTAAAGCAATGTCAAACCCAAACACCTCTATACCACCTTATCTAAAAAGCCTTCTGCACGCAACTTTAGTCTCTCCTTTAAAACTTTCTCTACTTCACTAGGAAAATAGAAGCCAACAGACCCATGGGAGCTCTTCAGCTTCAGGCCACCACATGCAGAGGTGCCTGGTTACTGTGAAGAAAGCTTCCTTCTCTTGGAAAGGTAGGAATTTCCTTTACTCAGGCTCTGGGTCCTAACTCATCTCACCCACCTGGTGTTACCAATTGCTTCCTGTCCTATGCCTTCAAATTTTTCTTCTCTACTAGATCCTTGCTATTGGCATTGGAATATCCTAGCTTCCTCATTTTTAATAAAAGAGGAAGAAGGTGAAGAAGAAGAGGAAGACAAACATTAAAAATAAGAAAAAATAAAAGCAAAACAACAATAAAGTCCTTGGGATCCTCACATGCCTCTTCAGATACAAATATCTCCCTCATCATCACAGCCACACTTCACAAAATGAAAGTTTATCTTCTCTTTATCCCATCTTCACCTCTTCCTCCTTCTGAGCTGGCTGCATCCTCACACTCACCCATGTGCCTCTATCATCACTCTTGTCAGGCTACCAATGATCTTCAAGTCATGATGTCCAATGAACACTTTTCAATCTTCATCTTACGGGACATCTCAGAAGCAGTCTAGAGAATTGACCATTTCATCCCTCTTGAAACCCTTCCTCTATCCCTTTGGTTTCAGCAACACCACATCTGGTTGACCTCCCATCATTCTCTGTGTTCCTTGTTGTCTCCTGCTGTATGAACTTCTAATACTGGACTTCCTTGAGGTTCAAACCCAGGCACACATTTTTTTTAAAATTATATAAGCTCTCCCTAGGAGTTCTTCTCCATTTCCATGGCTTGCATTTTCTTTATGCCTTTGAGTCCCTCATTTGTATGTCTATTCCAGAATTCCCTCCTAAGCTTTAAAACTAAGTGTCCAACAGCCTATGTGACTACTCTAACTGGGTGCCACACAAGCCCTCATACCATTCTAATCCTGAACTCTCAATCTTTTCCCCAGTCAACACCTCCTCCAGAGTTGCTTATCTTGGGAAAAGGGACTGCAATACATCCAGTTTCAAATGCAAGATACCACTCTCCCAATATCCACTTGATCATCAGATCCTGTTGAATCTATTCACTAAGTATCTGAGCCTATCTTCTCCCCTCTACCTCCACAGCACCCCAGTCCAAGCAACCATGTTCTCTTGCCTGCACTATCACAATATCCTCAGATATTCTACCTGCACTTATTCTTCCCCCTTTCAACTTGTTCTCTTCCAACAAAGTGAAACTTCAAATAAACTTATCTATGCTTCTCACTCCCCTGAATATAATCTTTCTGCAACTTTCCACTGCTCACAGTACAAAGTCCAACATTCTTATCTGCCTTATATAGCTCCGCATGGTGGGCCCGTGCATGTCTCCCCAGCTATTCTTCCCCTTGCTCTCTGTTCTCCAGTTTCCAGTCTTTTTTTTTTTTTTAACTCTGAATTTCATAGAATTTGAGTTGTCACCAATTGTAGGACATGTCCTGATTTCAGGGATTTTTAACGTGAAGAAAAATGCAATTTATAATTGGTAAAATATGGTGGTATCTGGCACTGGCCCTTCCAAATGCAGGATGTTTGCTCTGGCTCCAACTCCCACTCCTCTTATTTTGCCTGGGAAACTTTTCTTATCTTTCAAGACTCCGTTCATATGTGACTTACTCGGGAAAGCCCTTCCTGACCCCCATCCAAGACTAGGTTAGTACTCTCATTACTCACCTGCACCTTCATGGCACATTGCACTTTTTCCAAGTACTTATGGTGATCATGAAACAGCTATATGTAAAGTAATGTGTTTAAAGTCTGTCTCCCAGAACAGTCTATGCCATGGACTCAGAGACAATACAGGAACAGTATCTGCCCTCTTAACCTTTCTGTCCTCAGCAGGTAACACTTGCATTTACTTTCTTTAATCCTCACAGCACAATAATAAGGTAGATCTATTATTATCTTCTTTATAGAGAGAAAAACTAGGTCACAGAGAGACAGCTACACAGGTCACATAGCTACTAATATTAAACCCATAGAATCTGATTCCAAGTTCTGTTCTCTTTACTTTCTATACTATATCTTAGCACCTAGTAGTTACTCAATAAATATTGAATGAATTAATGAAGAAAATTTTCAAAAAGATAACTATCATAAATGTCGACTGTTAATAGAAATCCAGAAACTAGGAGAAATAATAAAACTAAGGAGTTGGTTATTGATAACCTTAAAGAGAATTTTAATTTTAATCAAATATTGATTACAAAGACCATGTTACTGTCTTAATCCATTATAGATGATTGATAATATCTTCCTCATTCCTCTATAAAACAGAATGTTCCTAATGGCATTTATTTTTTTTTCATCCTTTCTTCTTTCCTTCCTCTGTTCTTTATTTCCTTCTTCTTTTCTATTTCTCTCCTTCTCCCACTACCCATCTTCCCACCACCCCCACTTCTTTCCTCTCTCTCCAGAAAATATGTACTGAACACCTATTATATACTAGGAAATACATGAGGCATGGGATACACGATGGTAAATAAACCAGTGCAGTCCAGTTATTGGAAAGCATATGATCTAGAGAAGGGATCTTAACACATAAGTAAACCAATAAATATGTAATGATAGAAGTGTGATCTCTATTAAAACAGAAATAGAGTTCAGAGAGAGAGATAAGCAGGATGGTAAAAGAGGGGCTTATGGGCATGGGGAGGGTGAAGAACTTCCTACAGGGAGTGGACACATAAACTTGACCTGACGAATAAAGAGCTGGTGAATGAGGAGCTGGCCATGAGCTAGGGAAGATCATCCCAAAGCCGGGCATGCCGAAGAAGAGGCTGGAAGCCAGTGTCCTTGAGCTGAGTGTGCCTGAGAGAGGCCTGTGATAAAGGTGAGCAACGTCCAGATGATGCAGGAGGCAGTGGGAAGCCTGTGGAGGGTGTTAGTGGAGGAGTGGCATCAGTATGACTTCAAAGGTTGAACTCAAGACCACGTGGGTAACAGTTTAGATGTGAGGGTCAGAGCCGGAGCAACATTAATACAGACCAATAGAGACATAATTGTCATCCAGGCCAGAGGGCGGGCTTAGACTGGAAAGCAGTGGTGAATGGGAAAAGAGGGCTCCTGTGATGACATGGCCCCCTTGGCAGACAGGAAGGAAGAGAGGCAGTGGGGGAAGGGAGACCCATGTTGCAAATTCCTGGTTTGGCTTTCTGTGTCCTGCACCCATGGTGCCTGGCCATATTCTGGGGATGGGGCTCCAAGGGTATAAAAGACCCCATATTAGCTCTATGTACAAATTAAAGCAAAGCAGAGGGAAATGGACAATATAAGACTGACTTCTGACCAGGAACTCAAGCCATCTCCCTTCACTCGTCCATAACTAATCATTGCCTGTTTCTCTGTTACGGGGTTAGAAATTTTCATTTTTAGTAAGAAAACTTTACTTGGAGAAAACAAAATGGCAATTCTTACACACAAGGCTGGGAAGGGATGAAAGATAGCAGCCATCATACTATTTCTGTATAGTGCTTTACAGTTCACTTTCTCACCCTGCCACCATTAACTGTTACATTCACTTTGTAGTCAAGGAAGCTGAGACTCAGTGAGATGAAGCGATTTGCTCGAGGTATTATAACTAAAATGATCAGAGGAAGAAAATGACCAGATTGAGAAGCAAAGATAAACAAAGAGAAAAAGAAAAGTGTAAGCACAGCCTCAAAGTCACAAGGCTGAAGCAAGCAAGCAGGATTAGGATGCCAGGCTGTGTGCATGGAGCCCCTGAGGCCCATCTTGAAAAGACTCAGGGTACGATGAGGGGGCTTACTGGTGCCGATCACAATGACAACAGGAACCCAGAGAGGTGCATTCTATGTGGGGCTGTGAGGAGTTTACAATGGAATACTCAAAGCTCAACAATGCTCATTTATGACCTACCTTGGCATAAAACTCAAATATCACAATTTTGACAAGCTAAACTCAAATGATATCTACAACTGTTTGCCTAAACCTAAAAAAAAAAACAAACATGGCATGCAAGTTGCACATTGTTTTTAAAAAATGACATTACACAGAGTCTTCTACCACACCTTATGCCAAATATCTGTTTTCATCCATACAATCATTAAAGTTTATAAGAGAGATTCATTGCTGGCTAGATGTTTGGCACACACACAGCATCAACTTAATCGGAATGGGGCAAAGTATTTGTTTACCAATAGCAATATGTCACAAGAAACAAATATTCCTTGTCTTTCTTGCTTAGGTTACATCTCCCTTTCCAAGTAATTGCATCTGAGTGTGGTGCTTCAGCGCACAGGCGTCTTTTTCAGAATATAACACAGTGAGTAATCAAACATTTTGCTTTTGAAACTACACCCAGACAATTCACCCACATCTGTTTATTTCCCTCTAATTCAACCCTATTTTCTTTGCTTTGCCAGTAGCTCAGAACTCTTTAATAATTTTTCATGTCATTCTTTAAGAAGAGAAAGCATGCCCCTGTTAGCAACATTTTAACTACCCCATTCATTCTCTTATTGACTAAACTCATTGTATAGATTTTCCTTCACCCCAGTGTTACATGGCTATATACGATGTGCTTGTAAGGAGATGGCCCCTTCATTCCTGCCACAGCAAAGAAAGCTACATGAAAGCAGGACATCCATCTCAGCCCAATGCACAATTAACGATGAGCTTATGCAGCTCTTTTTCTTTGTTCTTTAAAAAATGTTAACGAATTCCTGTCAATATCTATGAAACAATCTAGTATCCAATAACTGACTTAAAACACTGGGCATTTGCAGCTTACCTTAGAAGTCTTTGCTTCTATAAGCAAAGATATCTCAGGCATTAGCTGCCTGAGTAGTAGTGACACTTCCAAAACTAAGAAGTTCAATCCCATTTGAGCTAGATACCAGATACCAGGTAACTTAGAGGACAGTGGAAATTATGCATCATTCATTAAGAAATAATGCATTATGTATTGTTATTGAATGGAGTGGCCACATGGCACATCTGTTCCCGGGCCATACAGTAAGATAGACCCCTTGCCCTGACTGCTCAGAAGACAAGGGTCTTCCTGTTCCCACACTGTCACTCTTTAATCTTTTCATATGGATGGTATTTTATTTTGATATATTACCTCTGACAGAAATGAGTAGTCATCAAGCAAATACACAAATTCACCCTATAAAAAGAGAATGACATGCTGAAAGATTGCCAAGGTCATGACAAACTCCACTGACAGCTGAAAACAGTTCAACCGACTTTCACTACCCAGGCAGGAGACAAAGGGAATAACATGGCTTAAGATTTTCTTCTGGCCAGAAATTTGAATTTATTCCAGGTATTCTCCTTCCCCCATGCCCCCAAATCAGAAGACTCACAATGTCTTTATGACATCTTCTTACTTACTTCTTACATTCCCATGCTGGATCTAAGAGGGGTGTTTGGGGAACCTAAGGATGAAGATATTCGGCCAAAAACATCAAAAGCAGGCTTTCCATGGCTTGTGTCATGCCAATTGAAAAAGCCAGTACAGAATTCATAACCAAAATATTATGCCTGTTATCTTTTGCATGAGTTAATATTGTCATTTTTTGCACCTAGGGTGCTTTGCTGACATTAGTCTTTTGAGTCCATAAAAACACAGGAGCCTGTGATCTCAACCCAGAGGAAATGCTCACTAAATATTTGTAGAATGGACACCGTTGTGGTGGGCATGACCATTGCTCTTTTGCTTCAAATTCTGTACATATTAGAAGATCTCTCTACGATTCTTCAAAGTCCCTCTTGCCTGCCAGTGGAATTTCTGGTCTTTTGAGAAGGAGCCATGGCTCCACTATCAATAAGTTTGGAGTTTCTCTTTCATTGCATAGACATGAATGTTTATTTGGTAAGTTCATGAGCTGAAGGAGGGTGGAATAGTCAACAGTACATTAAAAAAAAATCCCTTTGCTTATACAGCAGGGATACCTCATTGAACCCGCATTGAAATGGAGATGATGAAACGGAGATCAGGAAACAATGAGGATAGAAATTGTCACTCAAGATTCAGTCATGTTGGGTTTCCATAAACTTAAACCAGCTTTTTAATGCCATTTCAATGACTGGAGTAATGTTTTCCATATTCTAGTCTCTGGGAGACAAGTGTATGATGAGATGTTAACACCTGTTCTACTCAGAAAGAATCCTAGGATAAAATAGGTTTGGTGACGCAGCTATTTTTTTCACCTGTAGAACTTCTCAGGACCTTAGTTATAATAGAGGGGAAAAAAAATTAAAAATCTTTTTAATTTTTTAAATAATCTCTACATGATACACTTTTATTTTTAACTAAAATATTAAATATGTATGGAACATCTGCTACGTGTAAGACAACATGCCTATGGAAGAAGTAAACGGTAAAATTCCCAGACTCAAAATTAGGGGGATGGAGCTTTCATTCCAGCTATTTTATATAAGCAGTAATGAACAAAAGATGGAGCAGATATTTTTATATTGTTGTTAATATTCCATAAAACTTTATGGAAATTTTACATTTGCCATCCATGAGACTAAAATTTAAATTAAACCTAAAATATCTTTTGTGTTTTTGAATTTTATCAAGATCTTAGGATAATTCTATAAAACAACATTGATCACACTGAATTTATGATTACTTAACAAATGTAATGTTCTTGGTAGCCAGCATCTTTCAACACGTACATACACACATGTGCCATGTGGGGGGATAGAAGAGGTCCTTAGTGATGGACCAGATGACCCCTCATGACCTGATAATAAGGAGAATGATAAAACGTATTTTTATACAAACTGTTTGTGGAGGATGTTCATTTTTCAGAGACTGTTTGAAGCGGTGCAACCTACAGAAACCTGCTTAAACTCAGTGAAAGAATGGCATAAAATCCATGCTTTCTCTCTCTACCAGTATTGCCAGAAACCACCTGCCATTCCTATTTTGATCTGGTCCACACATCTCCGTTAGGCAAACACCCACTCCTTTCTACAATAATCCTGTTTAGTCCAGGATTACACCCCTGCCCTTCCACCAGTGTGACCACATGCCCCCGTCCTGGAAAATTAGACCCTCTCCCTGGCCACAGTGATGTGTTCAGAGTCAGCACAAAGTCTGGTTTTCCGGAGTCCTTGTTCTTCCATTCATTTTTGCCCAGAAATACCAGGAAAGATGCTCTTTATCTCTTTGAGATCATCAAGTCCATTGTCAATAGACACTGCCAGGGCCAACTAAGATTAAAAGAAACAAATGAAATGACAAAATAATGTGTCTGGGACCAATTTGTCTCTAATGTGCTGCGAGAGCACCAGTGATAACTTTTCCTTCCGAGCACCCTCTGGGTGAACGATCTTCATTCAGACGGCATCAACTGCGGGGAAGGGCTCAAGCCTCTTACTCTGAATCAAAATCACAGGACAAAATTTACACAAGGCTTATCATCAGTAATAAAATTTCTGTATTTTTACAGAAATCCTTAAAAACCTTATATATGTGTATATATATATACACATATTCTTGAAAACCTCTCCCAAATTGGCTAATTATTCACCAGTAGTTACTTCAACAGAGTGTTTCTGTATGTGTGTCTGTGCCTTTTTAATAACATCTATAACCATTTAATTACTTTATCAACAATAAAAGCTAGAACCAGAAAGTAATTAATATATAGGGCCTAATCATTAAAAGATTTGTCACAAAATCTGCACTCTGATTACAAAATGCATGCATTTATTTCATGGGGCAGAAATTTCAGGCCAACGCTGCTGAATAAGCCTGTACGTGGCAGAACTGTTGATTTCCGTCCCTAAGCCATTCCTTCCTCCTTAGCCAGCAAAAACACCTCTTGTTGAGGCATTGTTCTCTCCCTCCCATGGGAGTCAGAAATATACTCCTGCCTGAGACGTTTCCAGTTGTGCTGGACACAATGGGGAAAGCCTGGGTTCTTGTCACCACTAAGCCCCTGGGGTAACATTTCTGCCACCACCTGGCTTTGAGATATCTCATGTGAAATAATAGATTTTTCTTATTGTCAAAAAAAGTTCACTTGGAGTTTTTCTTATTTGCAGCGAAAATAATCATAACTGATACAAAGTCTATTTACTGTTCTTTGTTAGGCAATTTTAATAAATTTGGCTACCTCTCCAAGCCTAAAATATATTCAAGTAGTGAGCTGGATAGGAGGAAATGAGGTGCTTCAGAAATACACTCCTGAGGACAGAAAGAACAGGTGACGGTGGCATGGGAGCAAACAAATGAACTTCTAAAACATAAAATAAAGAAACAATGACAAAAAGTTAAAAATACAAAACTCAGAGCCTTTGAGTATGGAAGCGGAGAATTCCACCCATCTCAAAAGCCCACCAAGGCATTATTGTATCCAAGAGCAAAACAATATTGAAATAATCTGTTTAGAAAATTTTCCTTCTACATTAATTTTTGTTTTTTTCCGGCTTGAGGGTTGAACCACAATTATCTGGAAGTGGGTGGGAAAGAGCTTGTTAGAGCCACTCATTTGCTGAGTTTCAGGCAGCTTGCCTTTTACTAAACATGTGTACCAAAAAGCATGGCCCAGAGTGCTTTGGAACACAGCGGCCAGAAGCCACTGTGCTCAGAAGCCACATTATAAAAAAGTGATTAGGTCCCAAGGACAGTCCACAAAGCCCACTTGACTCCAAATGGACCTGAAGCATGTTGAGAACTATAGCAGAGGTTAGGACAATAGGCGATGTGTACCCACTGGAGATTACAGTGCTATCCAGAGGACAGACCATGTCATCTGGCCCGGAATAAGGAAAGATTTCAACAGCACCATGCCACAGGGACCATATTGCCCTGTAAGCTGCCAGCCCGTCCCTGGACGGTGCAATTTGAGGATGACTGACAATCCATGCTAGTGAGCAGATCGCTCTATCAGATGGGGGACCGGAAGAGATGACCTGTAAGGTCTCCTCCAATTCTGTTTCCAATTTTCCCACATTCCTATGGGTTTCAAGGGGTCAAAAAGATACAATGGATAGTGGCTGTTCTGTTCCTTGTCAGTGAGGTGCCTGACACACACCAACAGCAAAGCTGATCTCTCCTCACTGGCATCACTGCCCAAGCTGCCACTGCCTGAAATCCCCAGGCAAGGTTTTGAGGAACTCATCACAAAGGGTAGCAGTGGCAGGCAGGGACATTTATTGTCCCTGCTGGGGGAAATAAAATATGTTTTATTTAGATTAGCTTCTCCAGCTAACTAGTCTTGGATTGGGGCTCCCATATCTAAAGGAACACATGTCTCCTCCAAACCCTGGGTGAGCTAAGCTTTCCCTCCATGAAGGCTTCTCTGAGAGTATTCCTGACTGAAATTAGTGATGCTTCCTCAGAACACTGTTGCAGGCCCTTGCTTCTCCTTTGTAGTACCTTTCGCATTCTGCATTGTAGTTATTTGTGGGTGCACCTTACATCTTACCAAGACGTAAGATCTTATAAGCAGGATCCATTCAAGCCTTGTTAAAAATGGGGGGTAGGGGATTGGCTCTTTCTGTATGGGAGCTGACCAATTGATTGAAGAAATTGGACAAGTGCACAAAGGATGGGCTTTGAAAATACCTGTTTTTATTCAGCATTAATTCATTCACATACAGGCATGCCTTGTTTGATTGTGCTTCACTTTATTGTCCATTGCAGATATTATACTTTTTACAAATTGAGGGTCTATGGCAACACTGCATTCAGCAGGTCTACTGGCATTATTTTTTCCAACAACATGAGCTCACTTCCTGTCTCTGTGTCATATTTTGGTAAGTCTCACAATATATCAAATTTTTATTATTATTATATCTGTTGTAGTGATCTCAAAATCAATGATCTGTGGCGTTACTATTGTGATTGTTTGAGGGTGCCATGAACTGCACCCATATAAGACGGCAAACTTCATCAATAAATGTTATGTGTGTTATCACTGCTCCACCAAACGGATGTTTCCCTATCTCTCTGTCTCTCCTAGGGCCTCCTTATTCCCTGAGGCACAACAATATTGCAAATAGGCCAATGAACAACCCTATAATGGCTTCTAAATGTCAAGTAAAAGGAAGAGTTGCACATCTCTCATTTTAAACCAAAAGCTAGAAATAATTAAGCTTAGTGAGAAAATTATGTTGAAATCCAAGAGAGGGTAAAAGTTAGGCCTCATGTGCCAAACAGACAAATTGTGAATGCAGAGGAATAGTTCTTGAAGGAAATTGAATGTGCTATTCCAGTGAAAGCACAAATGATAAGGAAGCAAAACAGAATTATTTCTGATATGCAGAAAGTCTAGGTGGGCTGAACAGAAAATTAAACCAGTCACAACATTCCCTAATTTAGAGCAAGGCCCTAATTTAGAGCAAGGCCCTAACTCTCTTCAATTCCATGAAGGCTGAGAGAGGTGAGGAAGCTGCAGGATAAACAAGCAAAAAACGTGGGAGTTAGCAAAGGTCAGTATGTGAGGTTTAAGGAAAGAAGATTTCTCCATATCATAAAAGCAAGTACCAATGGAGAAGTTACACCAGGCTCTCCAGAAGATCCAGCTAAGAGAATTGATTAAGGTGGCTATACTGAACAACAGATTTCTTATGTGGCTGAAACAGCCTTATATTGGAAGAAGATGCCACCTAAGACCTACATAACCACTGAGAAGTCAATGCTTGCCTTCAAAGTTTCAAAGGACAGCCTGACTCTCTTATTAGGGGATAATGCCATTGGTGGCTTTGTATTGAAGCCAATACTCATTTACTATTCCAAAAATTTTAGAGCTCTTAAGAATTATGCTAAATCTATTCTGCCTGTGCTCTAGAAATGGAACAATAAAACCTGGAATACAGTACATCTATTTACAGCATGGTTTACAGAATATTTTAGCTCAGTAATAAGATCCACTACTTGGAAAAAGAGATTTATTTCAAACTATTACTGCTCATTGACAGTGAACCTGGTCACCCAAGAGCACTGGTGGAGATGTACAAAGAGATGAATTCTGTTTTTATGTTGGTAATACAACATACATTCTGCAATCCATGATCAGGGAGTAATTTTCACTTTCAAGTCTTATTATTGAAGAAACACATTTAATAAGGTTATAATAGTGATTGATGTGGGCAAAGTAAATTGAAAACCTCTTGGAAAGGATTCACCATTCTAGATGCCATTAAGAACATGCATGATTCATGGGGCGGTCAAAATATCCACATTAATATGAGTAAGGAGGAAGTTGATTCCAACCCTCATAAATGTTACTCCTCCTTTTCCACATGCAAACATCTCCAGAATAGAGCCAGTCTTCATCTGCTTTGGTATTACTTCTGGCTCTCATCTTTCTGCCTGAGCCCCTGCATCAGCCTCCTGATGTTCTTAGTTTCTGATACACAAACCATTTCCTTGTTAATCCCATGATTCTTATAAGACTCAAAACTTATTATGTCATTTCTCTGCTTAGCTATGTCGGTGAGGACATATAGATTAAAACAAAAATGACAAAATGACATAGTGTTTTCCTACTACAAGGTTATCATTAAAATTAAAGTCTGATAGTATCCAGTATTTTCTCACACACAGCTGGTGAGAGTGTCAACTGGGGTGATCACTTTGGAGGACTTCTTCTTGGCAGTATGATCTAAAACTTAAATGCACATATCCTCTGACCCAGCAACTACAGGGTTCCAAGTCTACCCAAAGGAATCTTCCTAGGAGGATTAAGGAGGTATACCAAGGATGTTTATCAAAACTTATTTGAAGCAGGGAAAAAAAACACCTCAAAAACTTAAATGTTCACCAATAGGGAGATGGCTATACTGTGGTATACTGTGCTCTTAAATAGTATGCAGTTTTAAAAACATGATTTATAAGAGGTCTTCAAAAAGTTCATGGAAAAAGCTTAATATGAAAAAGCTATGCATGGAGTTCAAAATTTTTGCACCGAAATAAGCTTGTACTAACTTGTTATAACATGTCTGAATAGAATCTAGTTCGAGGCACTAAGCAGGATAAGACATTAGTTTGACAAAATCCCTATCAGAGCAACATGAATTCTGCTAAAATTGAAGCAAGTAGAAACAGCAAATTTCTGGTGAAATTTGGGTAGAAGAATGGAAAAATCATTGATGCTGCACAAAAAAAAGTGTCTGGAGTCAATTCGTCCCAAGTATTAGCAGTTTATAAGTGGATAACTCATTTTAAGAAGGAATGAGATGATGTGGAAGATGAAGTCTGCAGAGGTGGACCATCCACATCAGTTTTTGAGGACCAAATTAATATTGTCTATGCCCTAAATAGAAAGGAGTGATGATTAACAGCACAAACAATAGTTAATACCATAGACATCTCGATTGATTTAGCTTACACAATTCAGATTGAAAAAATAAAGTTGAGCAAGCTTTCCACTTGATACATGCCAAAACCATTGTGCCCAGATCAGTTGCAGACAAGAGCAGAGGCAAGTGGGAGTGAGGCCCTGAAGCATTTCTTCAAACAATTATAACAAAAGATAAAACATGACTTTACTTGTACAATCCTGAAAACAAAGCACAATCAAAGCAATGACTACTAAGAGGTCAAAGTAGTTCACTAAAAGCAAAATGGACTGGCTAAGAGCAAAGGTGATAGCAACAGTTTTTTGGCATGTTCAAAGCATTTTGCTTGTTGACTTTATGGAGGGCCAAAAAACAATAATATCTGCTTATTATAAGAGAAAGGTATATTGAGAAAGGTAGCCAAATCTTTAGCGGAAAAATGCCCAGGAAAGCTTCACCAGAATTCTTCTCCACCATGACAACACTGCTGTTTATTCCTCTTATCAAAAGCAACTTTCTTGAGAATTTTGATGGAAAATCATTAGGCATTCACCTCCTGGTTCTAATTTGGCTCCTTCTGACATCTTTTTGTTTCCTAATCTTAAAAAAACAAAATATCTAAATGGCACACATTTTTCTTCAATGAATAATACAAAACAGACTGCATTCACATAGCTAAATTCCCAGGACCCTCGGTGATCTAGGGATGGACTAAATAGCTAGTATCATCACTTACAAAAGTGTTCTGAACATGATAGATTTTATGTAGAGAAATAAAGTTTTATATTTTTTTAATCTTTATCTTTTAAGTGCATTTTCCCACAAACTTCTTGAAGTCCTGTCCTGTGTCTAGATATACCGACATGGAAAAAATGTTACAAAGCAACTTAAAAGAGGTAATTAAGGTAAAACGAGGTCATGTGGGTGGGCCTTAATACAATATGACTGGTGTCCTTATAAGAAGAGGAGATTAGAACACAGACAGGCACGCACAGAGGGAAAACCACTTGAGGACACAGGGAGCAGACGGCCATCTGCAAGCCAAGAGACGCCTTGGGAGAATTAAACATGCTGATTCCTTGATCTTATATTTCTAACCTCCAGAACATGTGAGAAAATTAACTTCTGTTGTTTAAGCCACCCAGTCTGTGGTACTTTATTACAGAAGCCCTAGTAAACTATTACACAATATTAGTGTGTTTTATGAGTGTGTATAGATGCATGTGATATATGGAAAACAGAATTGCAAGAGTTTTCACCCCAGCCTGATAGCAGTGGTAACTACTGGGAAGAGACTGGGATTGAAATCAGGGATGATGGTTGAGGGCGATTTTGGCCTTAAAAATCAGACTTTTAATTTTTAGAATGAGAAAAATACTCATACTGTATTTGTATATCAGTTTTTTAAAACCCCCTCTTCCACGTCATCCAATTGAACATAACATAGTATACAACTGACCTTGCCACCTGGACTCATGTCCACTCCCATCCTGTCACCCTTGCATGCCTATTTGCCACACCAGACTATCCCATCATTCTACTGCTACCATGCCTCAGTCTGTCCCCTCTGCCTGGAATGCAGCCATTTGTAGATAATTAGCATTGACTGCAATCTAGGAATTTCTCTTTTTTAAGCCTAGGGTGCTGATCTTCCTCCTTCAGAACTCAGGCAAAATGTCACCTACTTTATAAATATGTAAATATGTTGCAAAAAGCCTTAGGCATATTTCTTTCTTTCTCTCTCTCTCTCTCTCTCTTTAGTTTTGTTTTGTTTGTTTTTTGAGTTAGAGTTTCACTCTGTCAGCCAGGCTGGAGTGCAGTGGCATGTTCATGGCTACCGCAGCCTCCACCTGCTGAGCTCAGGTGATTGATGTGCCTCAGCCTTCCAAGTAGCTGGAACTACAGGCACATGCCACCACACTGGTTAATGTTTTAATTTGTTATAGAGATGAGACCTCATCAAGCTGCCCAGTCTTACTTTGATCCACCAGATTTAGGCGCTCCTCCTGCCTTCTCTCCCAAAGTGCTGGGATTATAGGTGTGAGCCATTGCACCTGGTTTGCTGCTTTGATGTCTTATTTATGTTTGTATCCCTGGTCTCTAATCTATGTTGCAGTCAAGTAAATGCTCAATAAATGGTTCCAAATGAATGAATGATAGGAACATTTTCTTGCAGGTGGCTTTTCTGTCTGGCATATCTCCAAGGTCCAACATTTTATTCTGTGTGTATCAACAAACTCCCTAGAGAACAGATCTATAATCATGAAATACATAAGGTCTTACTTTTTAACTGTTCCTTTAATACAATGGGGACAGCTATATTTCTAGGCCAGCCAAGTTCTGTTTTCTTTCAATTTTAGTGAAATCAGCTGAGAATGCATTGCAATTTATTTTGTTCAAGTTCTGTGCCCATAAAGCTTTTCAATTAGTTAACCCACAATAGGCTCAAATCAAAAATTTCATTGACCTCTGATTGGACGGCTCTGATAACCCAGGCCTTACCTTTTCATCGGCTTAGGTGAGCATTCCCTCTCCAGGTTGGAGCTTGTGTGTTTCACATGCATTGCATTATAGGAAGTGTGAGTATAGTCATTTTCATCACTGTAGTCAGGACCGAGTAACGTCCGGGCCCAAGTTCCCATGTCATAAGGAGGAAGAGTTCCTCCAAATTCAGAGGGCAAAAATTCAGGGTGTATTAGCTGGTGGAGGCTGTTTAAATTGTTTCCATGCAGAAAAATCTGTAAAGAAGAAAAATAATTAGCAATAAAAAAAATTCAAAACATATGACCAAGTATTTAATCTAATACACAATATAGCAATGACAAATCGGATGCACTGCTGGTGACCGTGGTGTTTAAATAGGCATTCATTTTGTGACTGTAGCTTAGTCTTCATAAAATATTAATTTATTGCTCAGAAAAGGAACTGAATTAATAGTTGTTAAATATGAAGTTTATGAACAGATTGAGTGTTATTTGGCCCTGGGCCAAATTTGTACATAAAGTCATCATCTAATTATCCCTTCTGATGAAAGAAGCGATTGATACAGACCATCCAATCCCAGCCATGCCTGGATCCCCAGACTTCTCTGTTCTCCCACTGGTGCACTTCTGCCCAGGCCTCCACATTCTTCTCAGGCCTGGACCAAGTTGCAGTTTCTTTTTAAATCTGTCCCAGTGATACCTGGGCATTCTAGGTCTCCCCGCCTGCCCTCCAAGTAACGCTTTCATATTTGCTGACTCCTATATCTTTCTGATGTATTCATTTATGTCTCACTTTCCCCATAGGAAGAGAATAACTAGGGAAAGAGATGGTGTTTTCTTATTCCTTTAAAATGCTCTTTAGCCACCAGGGTATTGATGAGTCGAACGTAGAATTGTAATCAATTATTATTCAATAAAATTGAGAACTGTGGCCTGATCTTTATTGCAGGATATTCTAGTAGCCATTTTCCCTATTTGTCTGGATTGGGGACTAATTCCTAAACAAGTATGCATCTTCTGGACATCCAATGGATAATGATGGAAACTCCCCTCCTCCCAAATTATAATCATTTACAGACAAATCCACAAAAAGGATTTGTAGATAATTAGCATTGACTGCAATCTAGGAATTGGCTCTGAAAGGTGATTTAAAGTGCATCTGTGTGATGCCATCAGTTCCCACACTTCATGTTGCAGGCATGAAGTTAATTATGTGTAACACAATAGTTGCACCCAAGTAAAAGACCATCAGTTATACACACATTCATGCACACACCCATGCCACAGTTAACCGTGATTAAAATAAATGTAATTTTAAAAAATACTTATATACAGGACTTCAGTAATAAACACTCGCTATTTTGTTCTATTGGATTTATCTTAAATTATGATATAATGGCATGAAGAGGACAAGATGTGCTCATTCTTCAGAAGACTACTGGAGCACTTCAGAAATCAATGTACATTTTCTGACATTAGAAGTAGGTATGACTGAATTTTATTAAGAATTTCCTTTGAAGAAGTTCACTTTCTCTGACTTTCATAAAACTTCTCAGAGGGAATGGTCATATTTGAAACTGTCCCTGATGTTTAGATAAGTCATTTGTACCCACCAGTTCTTGAAGGACAAAGAATGATATTGAGGCTGGCCTCCCTTCTGGGTGTCTTGTGGGATGGAAGAACACAAAAGCAGGAGGTTGGCTCCTCCACCTGTCAGATTCTGTCCTGTGCCCAGAGTTCCAAAAACTCCCTCCTATGGCATGACAGCAAGTGTTCACTGTGGGAGGAATCTCCACTGGTTTCATCCTGAATAGAAGAATAAGGTGCTGGAAAGCCTAAAGCCATATTGAGAACAGTCTAGAATACTGTTCTGTCCTTAGCACTATCCTGAGTACCAGATAAATTGCAAAATGTCTCAGACTGACTCTATCTCCTGATGCCGGTGAGTTCTAATTCCCTGTTCCATACTTGTTGAGAACAGCAGAATTACCTCTCTCATGTCCTACTGCAATGCTTCTTAAAAACCTGGAAGCATTTGAGGTCTAGGGGTTAGAATACTATAGGATGTGTGCACGGAATGGGGGTACCCCTCACATCATCAATCTTTCCAAATACTCAGAGTTCTTCTCTGGTGTCGGATGCCGTGGGTATCAAGGCACATGTAAGGTGTTGTAAGAATGACCTTGGCCAGGTTACAATGAAAGTGATGTTCCTGACCCAGGAGGTAGCTAAAATCAGAAAGCCTAAAAGAGCGACTTCTGGGTAAGATGGCAACGGAACAAGTCAGACTGTGAGAGTCTCCACAAAAGTAAGTGTCCATAAAACTTCTCTGTATGAGTAGGTGTGTGCCAGTGGATGAGTCAAAGTCTGTCTGAGGGGAGACTCAGGTTAATGCACCTGGGACTCTCCTCCAGAGGTGACTGTAACCCCCCACTACCCTGAAATTAGAGACCCAGGTGCACAAGATTGTCTGCTGTTCTCAGGGCTCTCTTGAGAGGAGACAGGGGAGAACAGCTGCCCCTCGGCACTGGCACCCAGCTCACACCATCACCTGCAGCAGCGGACCTGGCACAAGAAAACAGGTAGTGGAAATCTGGAATAAAGCTCAAACGCTGGTGACGGGTACAATCTTCTCAGTCCTGGACCAGGCAGAGACTTGCATTGACCCGCTCAGCTTCACCTAGCCTCCGTCTTGGAGCCCAGAGGCTATCTTCTCATCAGACTCAGAGAGTCAGATGCCCCTCCCCCATGCTGGAATAGGCACAGGCATGTCAGATCTGAGTGGGAGACTTGACAGCAGCAGCAGCCAGTAAGGTGACTCTGGATCTGATCCACCTTCCTCCCACAGTAGTCTGTGGGTTTCTTACTCACACCGAGAGCAAGCCTATCAGCCTGCACTGAGAATTAAGGAGAGGTGCTGGAGACAGGAGCCGCATCCTAAGGCAGAGACCTGAAAGGAAACTGAAGTCACAGAAACTGCCAGAGAGCAAGTTTTCTTGTTTGTTTTTGTTTTAGTTTCAGCTTTTTCTCCTTCACTCCTTCTTTGTGTTTTTGATTATGTTTTAATACTTGCTTTGTTTCTGTTATTTTAATTTTTTTTTAGATTTTCTGCTTATGTATGGGTACTTTTGAGGGAGAGTACACTAAAGGGAGAATTTTTGTTTGTTTGTTTGTTTGCTTGTATTATTGTCTGTATGCTTTTCTCTTTGTTTGTCTCTCTGTTTATTTGTTAGTTGGCATGATTTTCCCTCTTCTTCTCTCTCTCAACCTCCCTTTCATCTTCCTCTTTCTTTTTTCCATTTTTTTCTCTTTTCCTATCTCATTTTGCTTTCAGGGTAGCAAATAGACAACCCCCACTGCATGAACAAATTGTAAGGCAGTGGGAAGTGGATTCCAGGGGGCATACACATCTGTCAGCAGATATTGGGGTCTGCAGATAGCCTCTGAATTACAGCTCCTCCCTCAATTAAATCTCAAAACTGCAAAAGACACATGTCCCCACCCCTAGTCCAACTTCAAAATTGAACAAAACCAAAGGATCCACATAAGGAAGAATAGCAGATTGAGCAAACAGAAATAAAAGCTATCCCCCTTATCACTGAACAAGAGAATTAAAGAAGAGGTTAAAAAGGGGGAGGGCGGAGGAAAACCTACCCAAATGAAAAAAAAAAGGAAAAATATGAGTCACACACAGACCCCTGGGAGGTCAGCCACTGAGACTACAGACTCCTGTACTAAAACAATGAAGAGCCCCAAAAATGACTGGTCTGAAACCATCCACCCAGATATCAAGATATTAACAGAGAGAATAAATAGAAATGAGGAGAGAAAAGAAAAGAATGAAGGAGTTGATAGCTGAGCAATAAAGAATACAGTGACTGAAATAAACAACAAACTGATAAGCATGGAAAGCAGAATTAACCAAACAGAAGAAAGAATTGCAGAGTTTGAGAATCAAAACATGGAACTAGCTCAAACAGTTTAAAACATAGAAAAGAAACTTTAAAAGTCGGAACAAAACTTCCAAGAGATGAGCCTATTTCAAGAGGTTGAACCTAAGATTAATTGGGATCCCTGAGACAGATAAAGAGACAGAGACCACCCTGGAACAAACATGCCATGAAATTATCCAAGAAAACTATCCTCATTTCATCAGTGACGTGACCATTCAAACACAAGAGATTCAGAGAACCCCTGCAAGACAACAAATGAGAAGACCAAGTCCCAGACACATATTAATTCATCTACAAAAAGTAGGTATAAAAGAAAATATCCTAAAGGCAGCAAGAGAGAAAGGTCAGACTACCTACCAGGGAAGACCAAATAGAACAGCAGCAGATTTATCTAAGAAACACTTCAGGCTGGGAGAGCTTGGAGCCCAATCTTCAAAGTTCTCAAATATAATTTCAACCAAGAATTACCTACCCAGCTAAGCTAAGTTTCGTTAGTGATGGAGAATTAAAATCCTTCCCAGGCATTCAGTCCCTGAGAGTTTACATTGCCTCACGACCAGCTCTACAAGAAACCCTTAAGGAAGTATTAAACACAGAAGAAAGGAAAAAAAGAACAACAATGCCCTTCCCAAAAATGCAGGAAAAAGATTTAAAACACACATGAATGAACCCAAAAATAAAAAGAAAACAAACAAATAAACAAACAGTAGCAAAACAACAGTCTCTGTAAGAACCTCATGACAGGGATAAACTCTCAATTCTCAATAATTAGACTGAATAGGAATGGACTAAATGCACCAGTGAAAAGACATAGATGGTAAATTGGATAAAATATTAAGAAGCTGCAGTATATTATTTCCAAGAGACTCGTCTTACCAGAAAGGACACTCACAGGCTCAAAGTAAGAGGATGGAAAACAAGAGGATGGAAAACAAAATTTCAGGAAAACAGAACCCAAAAGAAAGCAGGAGTCATGATCTTAA
>CAUYQG010084181.1:0-10268 GCA_963574415.1 Tarsius wallacei
TGGTAGCGCGCGCCTGTAGTTCCAGCTACTTGGAAGGCTGAGGCGGAAGGATCGCCGGAGCCCAGCAGGTCGAGGCTGCGGTGGCCGGGAGCGGCCACTGCACTCCAATCTGGGCGACAGAGTGAGACTCCAACTCAAAAAAATAAAATAAAAATAAAGGCACAAACAGCTGGGCATTTTGGCTCACACCTGTAATCCCAGCACTTTAGGAGGTGGAGGAAGGAGGAATGCTTGAGGCCAGGAGTTCAAGAGCAGCCTGGGCAACATAGTGAGACCTTGTCTCTAAAAAAAAAAAAAAAAAATTAAAACAAACAAAAAAAAGCTGATATGCACCTGTAGCTCCAGCTACTTGGGAGGCTGAGGCGGGAGGACTGCTTGAGCCCAGGAGTTGTAGTGTGGTGAACCATGATCATGCCACTGTACTCCAGCCTGGGCAACTGAGTGAGATCTTGACAAATAAATAAATAAATAAATAAAGGTACAATCAGCATAGCTTGACCTCAGATAGAGACTTAGGCATTTCACCTACCGCTGGAGAACAGAGAGCCAAAGTGGGTTCTGAGCTTCTGTTATGTTGCTGTTTTGATGCTATAATTAAAAATGAATATAAACTGTAAGCAAGACCTTAAGACTGCTTTCAGAGTATATAACTTGTGACCATCCATATATTAGGGACTTGGTTACAGCAAGGATTTGGCTGGAGAGAAGGGTTAGATCAGATTTTAGTAAATCCAGTGTCCCAAAATTCTATGTATGTGCGTGCGTATACCTGGATTTTTTTTAAGACCAGCTTTTGCTTTGTCCCCTAGGCTGGAGTACAGTAGCATGATCATGACTCACTGCAGTTTTGAACTCCTAGACTCAAGCGATTCTCTTCCCTCAGCCTCCTGGGTAGCAGGTGTACCACTGCACTTGGCTAAACTTTTCTTTTTGTAGCAATGAGGTCTCACTTTGCTGCTCACTTTGCTGCTCAGGCTAGTCTCAAACTCCTGGCCTCAAGATCCTCCTGACTTGGCCTCCCAAAATGCTGGGATTACAGGCATGAGTAACCTGTATATAGTTGATGCCATCCTGGTAACATGAGATTTGGAGGGGATAGATATTCAGACTACATCAGGTTCCATAACTGTTCTTGACTATATGTTTTTGTTTTAGCCTGTAGCTTTCCTGTAGATTCTTTTGGTAAAGGAGGGTTTGGACACTCATGCAGTTTTTAAGATGGACCCTGTTTAATCCCAGTGTGATGGAGCTGCCTGTTAATCGGGGGGATTAGGTTGGAATACCCGAGGGAAGGTAATTTATAAAGAGAAGAGGTTTATTTGGCTCCCAGCTCTGCAGGGTGTACAGGAAGCACAATGCCAGCATCTTCTGATGAGGGCCTCGAGCTGCTTCCCTTATGG
This sequence comes from Tarsius wallacei, assembly GCA_963574415.1. NCBI lineage: Eukaryota > Metazoa > Chordata > Mammalia > Primates > Tarsiidae > Tarsius > Tarsius wallacei. The sequence continues at coordinate 1,401 of CAUYQG010084181.1, forward strand.
TGGAAGGTGAAGAGTTGACATCACCTGGTGAGAGGATGGGCGAGAGAGAGAGAGAGAGAGAGATGGGGGAGGGAGTTGTCAGGGTTTTTTTTTTTTTAACAACCAGATATTTCAGGAACTAATGGGGAAGAACTTACTCATTACCAGAATGGCATCAAGCCCCTGAGCCATTCATGAGGGGTCTACACAACATTGGGGAGATCTAATTTCAACATGAGATTTGGAGGGGATAAATTTTCAAACTATATCAGGTTCCATAATCAACGGGAAGGACAAATACTGCTTGAGGTAGAAAATGTCTCTGGAACTCAGCAGGTCACCTGTCTTCTGGTAATCTACTCACGCTGTAAGGAGGTCCTGGGAGGTGAGGACCCCTAGAGAGTTGAGAGAGTCCCATCCCCCAGTGAGCTCATGCCAGGGCCGGTGCTCCCCAGCTGTGGGTGGTCTGTGTGAATTGTTTTCCCATCTGTGTTTTGGTCCGTGTAGATTGTTGAGTTTGATGAGTTAATGTGAGATGAGCGCCCTCCTGTACCATTCACTGACTACTCCTAGAAGTGATGTGAGGCAGCTTCACAGCCAGCTGAGGCCCGTAGTGATCACACCTACATTTTGATGTGTGACTTGGGAATTGCTATTAGGCAAGTGTGGTGGTAGTGTTTTTGGTTTTTCTTTTTTCTAGTTGAGCTATAATTCTGATTTCTGCTGTTCAGATGGCTTGTAATGAAAAGGTCTGTACTAAGCAGATGTTGTTTTATCTTTCAGCCTTTTGCTTGTCTTCATTTAGTCAAATAAAACATTTAAATTTTTGAAGAAACAGGATTAGAGAGCCTCTTGTAGAACTGGAAGGTTCTCTCTGATAGGATGTGTATCTCCCTGTAAAAGCTGCTTTTTATTTTTTGGTTTGTTTAATTTTAACTTCCTGAATGACCTGGAAAGCCATATTTGAGCCTCCTATGTTAATACTAACAGTTATGCTGTGGGTTGAATGCGTGTATCTTCCCAAAATTCGTATGTTGAAACTCTAACCCCCAATGTGACTGCATTTGAAAATAGCGCCTACAAGGAGGTAATGAAGGTTAAATGAAGCCATAAGGGTAGGGCCCTGATCCATAGGGTTGGTGCCCTTATAAGAAAGGGAAGAGTCACCAGAGAGCTTGCTCTCTCCACCACAATGAGAAGGTGACTGTAAGCCATGGAGGGAGCCCTCACCAGATGGCAAATCTTCCAGCCTCTTGGTGGTGGACTTCCAGCCTCCAGAACCAAGCGAAGATAAATTTTGCAGTTTAAGCCATCATCCAATCTGTAGTATTTTGCCATAGTAGCCCAAGTTGACTAAGACAAATTAGAATCATATAATACAAACTTATTTACTTTTTATGAATTAAAATTTATAAAGGTCCTAACTCTAGCTAGAGCCAGAGAGCTAATTGTGTTAATGGTGCTTGAAATCTCATTAAGACTCCGGACCTGACAGAGTTCCCGTAGGTAAGCATGCATTTATACCAAAAAATATCATTAAAAAGTTTGGGTATGTGGGTATGTATATGTATATGAGAGAGAGGGAGTGCTATGGTCTAAACATTTGTGAGCCCCCAACTCATATGTTGAAATCTTAATCCCTAAAGTGATAATATTGGAGGTCAGGCCTCCAATACCTATACACACATGAAATAATATACCACTTGCCCTGCTGGGTATAGCACCCAGGATCCCAGGAAACCTCAACTCTTTAAAAAAAACAAAGTTACAAAAATTGCTGTTCCATAAGAAAAGCAAGGGGTGTTTAGTTTCAGACTCACAGTAAAATTATTTTTCTTGCAGAAATTTTCTAAAGGGTTTTTAAAAATAGCTATAAATATATTTTATATTTTGTTATCACAGGCTAAAAATACCTCAGTCAAAGTAGACAGGTGCTTCTGGGTTCACACTTAAACTGGGTTCACACTTAAACTGGGTTCACATGTCCCTTTCATTTCTTATTTGGAAATAAAATCAAACTTAAAGAAAAGCTACAAGAACTAAAATAGGACAAAGAGCACTCATGTGATCTCTGCCAAAAATAAGACTCATCTATTGTTAACAGTGTATCCCATTTGCTGTTATCATTTGTTCTTTTTCTCCCCTTTTCTCATATGAGATATGATATAATTACATACATGCACACATATTTTTTCTTAAGTCATTTGAGGGGAGGCCTGTCCCTATGAAAAGGGACATTCTCTCACACAGCAATGGCAGTTATTAACTTCAGTGGATTTTACATGTTACATACTTGTACCTACCACTCATATTCCAATTTGGTCAACTGACCCAAAGTCCTTTACAGCACTCCCTCCAGTACAGTATCCATTCTAGGGTGGGTTATTGCATTGAGTTATCATGTCTTTTTATCCTCCTTTACCAAAGAACTTTTCTATACACAGCCTTTCTTTCTCTCTTATGACTTTAACACTTTTGAAGATATATGTCCCCATCTCCTTCCTTTTTGGTTTCTGACAACTTCATTGTTTTTAGTTTGTAATAAAAATATCCTTATTTCCAAAATGCTATTATTTTGTTCAAATGTATAGAATTTTCTATAAAATTTTTAATACTTTGCTCTGTACTTAAAATGTACATCTCACTGAAGATATAAGTAATAAGAAAATTGTCTAAGATATAATTCTGATTTTAAATCATATTTTTCAGGAATGTATATAGCAATATTATACATATAGCATATTAGAATTGATGCTGCCAAATGCTTCTGGGATTGTGAGCTCTCTTTGTGTGTGTCTTATCAGACATTCAAGTCTCTGAGATATTGGCTGCCCCCCCCCGCCGCCGCCGCCTCTCCCTTCCCTCTCTTCTTCTTTTCCTATCTTAGTCCACGTGGGAGGCTATAACAAAATTCCCATGGTCTGGTAGCTTATAAACAAGAAGAATATATTGCTCACAGTTCTGGAGGCTAGGAAGTCCAAGATCAAGGCAACAGCATATTCAATGTTTGGTGAAGGCCCACTTCCTGGTTCATAGAGGATGCCTTCATGCAGTATCTTTATATGATGGAAGAGGCAAAGGAATTCTCTGAGGCCCCCTCCCTTTTTTTTGAGACAAGGTTTCACTCTGTTGCCCAGGCTGGAGTGCAGTGGTGTGATCAAGGCTCACTGCAGTCTTGAACTCCTGAGCTCCAGCAATCCTTCTACCTCAGCATCCCAAGTAGCTGGGACTATAGTCATGGGCTACCATGCCTGGCTAATTTTTTATTTTTTGTAGAGATGGGGGTCTCACTTTGTTTCCTAGGCTGGTCTCAAACTCCTGGCCTCAAGCAGTCCTCCCACCTTGGCCTCCCAAAGTGCTGGAATTACAGGTGCAAGCTACCATGCCTGGACTTGGGGACCCTTTTGTTAAAATTTTTTTATTTTTTGGAGTTGGAATCTCACTTTGTCACCCAGGTTGGAGTGCAGTGGCACGCTCATGGTCACCACAGCCTCGACTTGCCGGACTCAAGTGATCCTTCCACCTCAGCCTTCCAAGTAGCCGGAATGACAGGCATGTGCCACCATACCTGGCTAATTTTTTGATTTATCATAGAGACGAGGTCTTGCCAAGTTGCCCAGTCTGGTCTCAAACCCCTGGACTCAGGCAATCCTCTTGTCTCTGCCTTCCAAAGTATTGGGATTCCAGGTGTGAGCTAATGTGCCTGGCCTGGTGTTGTTTTCACCATACTACAAGAGATTGGCTTTTTGTAGCTCTAGCCCTTGAAAATAGAAATATCCGATCAAGAGAGTGAGGGTCTTTGGGCCTTGTCTTTTAGGTTCTTGTCTGCTTCAGGCATATTATCTACAAGCTCTGTGGCAGGGCTAGAAGAATTGGAATAAGTAGCTTCTGGAAATCTTTCTGACTCATTCCCCTCACCAGGGTCTGAGGCCTGTGGAGTATTTGTAAGCACAATTTGGCTTGGGCCATATGGGCTCCTACATTGGGCTTCATGGTTGCAGACACCTGTCTTATAGGCCAAGCCCCACTAAGCCTCGTGGAGAGTCATCACAACTGGTTCTGGAGGCGACTGGAATGATGTGGACTCATTTTTGTATTTAAAAATAACCTCAGCCTCTGTGGGTTCAAGTCTCCCAGTCATGAAGACAGTGCCTGGCCCGTGCTGGGAGTCCTGGTGGCTGTCTGTTTGGAGGTCACAGCAGGATGAATGTTGGAGCTGGGATTTTGGCGACTTCCAGTCCATACTTTTTACAGATGAGGAAACTAGGGCCAAGGAAGAGGTTCGGTGACTGATGTGAGAGAGAGGTGTTCTCACCTGTTCTCACTTATGTGACTCAGTTAGCCATGCCTTCCCCCAACCCACCTCTGCTCCTCCAGACCTGCCCCAGCTGCTCTGGCTCTAGGTTGGCATCTGTTGAGACCCTTGTTTGTTTGTTAAATAGTTTAAGTAACATAAAAAATTGGGGCAAAATATACATAACAAAAAATTTACCATTTTAAGCATAATTTTTTTTTTAAGTTGAAGTCTCCCTCTAGCACCCAGGCTGGAGTGCAGTGGCATGCTCACGGCCATTGCAGCCTCGACCTGCTGGGCTTAGGTGATCCTTCTGCCTCAGCCTTCTAAGTAGCTGAAACTACAGGCATGCACACCACAACCGGCTAATTTTTTGATTTATTTTAGAGACGAGGTCATGTTGAGTTGCCCAGGCTATTCTTGAACCCGTGGGCTCAGGCAGTTCTCTCACCTCCGCCTCCCAAAGTGCTTGGATTACAGGCATGTGCCACCATGCCCTGCCCATTTTAACTGTTTTTAAGTGCACAGTTCGGAGGCATTAAGTACATTTACATGTTGTACAACCATCACTACCATCCATCTCTAGAGCTTTTGCAGCCTCTCAAACTGAAATTCTACACCCATTAAATAAATTACTCTCTATTGCAGGGATTAAATCACTCATTTCTTTCAAAAAACACAACTACAAAAAATAATAATTAACTCCTTACATCTTCTTCCCCCAGCCTCTGGCAGCCACCCTTCTACGTTTCTGTCTCTATGAATTGGACGACTCCAGATTCCTCATAAAAGTGGAATTACAGTATTTGTCTTTTTATGTCTGGTTTATTCCACTCAGCATGTTGTCAAGATCTCAAGATTCTCAAGGAATGTTATTTGAGGCTGAATAATATTCCATGATATGTTTATACCACATTTTAAAAGTCATTCATTGAGGAGGGCCGTTTGGGTTACTTCTACCTTTTGGCTATTACAGATGCTGCTGCTATGAAGACTGGTGTATATATGTTCGTTTCAATCCCTGCTTTCACTTCTTTTTGGTACATACCCAGAAGTGGTATTGCTGGACCATAGGGCGATTCATTCTGTCTTTAATTTTTTAGAAATGGCCCTTGATTTTTTTTTTTTGAGTTGGAGTCTCACTCCATCTCCCAGACTGAAGTGCAGTGGCCGCTCCTGGCCACCGCAGCCTCGACCTGCTGGGCTCCGGGGATCCTTCCGCCTCAGCCTTCCGAGTAGCCGGAATTACAGGCGCACGCTACCACGCCCGGCTGATTTTTTTGATTTATTGTAGAGATGAGGTCTCGTCAGATTGACCAGGCGGGTCTCAAACCCGCAGGCAATCCACTCACCTCGGCCTCCCAAGGCGTGGGATTACAGGCTGAGCCACTGAGCCTGGCTGACCCTTGATTTTTGCACCTTGTTCTTAGTCTGTCCTGGCCTCTTTGGACTTACTCTCGGATTAAGCAATTGCTACATTGCTTAGTTTGGTCTCGAATTGAACTCAGGATTGAACTAGGATTGAACTCAGTTTGCTGGGGTTGAAGCCATCAGTCCTGGGTCCCTGACTTCCTGAGTACTCCTCAGCCTGGCTCTTGAGACCCTCACCCCTCTTCCCATTAAGGTTGGGTGGAGAATTGAATGAGAACTGAAGCTTGTTTAGAGGGGCATTGGAATTCATTTAAAAACAAGGAAGAATAAGAATTAGAGTTTGATTTGGGGGCGTTTTCAGGTTTACTGTTGAGTCATTTGTTTTAGATTTCATGTTGTTTTGTTTTTCGTAACTAAGATATGGGGTAGAATGCTTAATTGATGTGCCTTTGGAAAATTTTTCTATCTTGCTCTTGGTTACATCTATAGTTTAGTGTTATTGGGTAAAGAATAGGACTTTTAGGAGATAGGAATCTCATCCTAATTACCTGTATGAACTTGGGCCTTGATTTCCTCTTCTGTGAAGCTGAGTTAGTAAAACATAACTAATAAGAGTGTGTCATTCTTTTAGATCCAATTAAGAAGTAATTGGGGGGAAAATGATCTGGAGTACTAGGGACAGTGCTTTACAGCCTCTGTGCTTACTCACATGAGTGTGTTCTTCCTTGTTGCTCTTTTGGAATGGTTGCGGAAGCTGTGTGTGGTCCTCAACTTCTGAAGGGTGGGATAGCCCCAGTGGGAAGAGCTGAGAGCAGGACTCAGGAGCTGTGAGCCCCACATCCTCCATTCAGCTTCCTCCAGGCTCAGGTTCCTCACCTGTCCAGGGAGGAGGTTGGACTCATCCCTGTGGTTCCTCGTGGCTCTGAAAGGTCAGCGATTCCAGAACATGATGTTTGTGTGTAGTCTTCTTCTGCCCGCAGAGTACTTTGTTTTCTACATACTGAAGTCTACTCTGTACAGGTGGTAGACTCATCTTCCCAGTGGTATGTAAAGTGAGCTGAGAGATTTAAAAGTGCAGTAATGGAATTTCTGACCTCCTCAGATCTGCTTCTTCAGGGTCTGATGGGGGCTAGAATTTCTCATTAACAGCTTGGTACTGATCGGGCATGGTGGCTCACGTTTGTAATCCCAACATTTTGGGAGGCTGAGGTGAGGATCACTTGAACCTAGGAATTCGAGACCAAGCTAAGCAATGTAGCAAAATCTCATCTCTACCAAAAAAAAAAAAAAAAAATTAGCCAAGTGTGGTGGTGTGTGCCTTTAGTCCCAGCTACTCAGAAGGCTGAGGTAGAAGGATCACCTGAGTCCAGGAGTAAATAAATGCATAAATAAAACTCAAACAGCTTGGTGCTCAGTCTCTGGCTCCAGTCCAGATCTCCCAACCTATGAGAAACGAATCCCAAGCCCCCGTGACCCTGGGCCCATCCATATCTAGCAAGGGGAGGGGATGGTGGAAGAGGCAGTGGATGTCATTTTCGCTTGCTCAGAAATAGAGTGAAGAAACTGTCTTCAGGGGATTGGATAGGGAAATATTCTTGCTTCCCCTCCCTCAAGACTTGGCCACTGTCTATAATTGACCTTGTCTGTCTTTATTACTTAGTTATCAGTCTTCATTTTCTTGAAGGGAGAAGGCCAGCTTAGCCTGTAATGCCTTTTTCTTCCAATCTTCCTATTTTTAAGAAACATTTATTGCTTGTGAGCATTGCAATAATAATACCATACTTTTGCACATTGCCTTGTACTTTTCATAATGCTTTCATCTACTTTACCTAATTCATTGTACTCACATAGACACACACACACACATAAAGATTTATCTAGACCACTTGGTACCCCCATTTTGCAACTTAGTACCAGTGTGGCCATCTGATTTGCCAAGCTATTGGTGGCAGAGGCCTGATATCTTGACTCTTCTTTCTATAATGCTGGTCAGTCAGAGACACTTATCAAGAAGTACTTATGGGAAGTTCACATATGCCCAGCAGAGATGCTTGTGATAGAGAATTTTCACCATCAAGGCATTTGGTTTGGGCATGTTTTGTTTGGCCCTGCCAAAGGTGGAGCCTGGTGGGAGGTAAGGGAGGTATTTGGATCATGGGGGCAGATCTCTTGCGAACTGGTTGTTAAAAAGAGCCCGGTATCTCCTCCATTCTCTCGCCTCTCTCCTGCCATGTGATCTCTGCACACAGAAGTGCCCCTTCTCCTTCCACCTTGAGTGGAGGCAGACTGAGCCCTTCGTCAGATGCAGAGGCTGGCGCCGTGCTTCTTGTACAGCCTGCAGAACCACGAGCTAGTTTTCTGTATAAATTACCCAGCCTCAGGAATTTCTTTATAGCAACACAAACAGACTAAGACAACATTATAACCTAAGAGGGCCTCAAGGGAAGGAGAATGGAGTTCAAGTGTGTTACCCTTTGATAATGCCAGTAATTAAAATGTCTGGTGGATGAAGAAGAGCTATGAACTCAAAGGAGGCTTGGGGATGTCTCTGAATGTAATGTATGGATATTGGTTACCCTGCTTGACTGTGGCATTAGGGAAAGGTAGTGGTTTTTAAACAATGCATGAAGTATCCTAAACCTCTTGGCTCTATATCATAGTGCTAGACTATAAAAGCTTCTACACATCATCTCTGCAAGCTATTTCACACTATCCTCAAGTTTAGAAAGGAAACATTGCCTCACGTGGCATTATTTCTGATCTTGAGGGCTTAAGGTTTTGTGCTTACTTTTTACAAGGGATGACTGGAAGTAAGGACATGGACTGACCTAGGACATTCTTTGGAACAGAAATCAAGATTTTTTTTTTTCTTTTTGTGGAGACAGGGTCTTGTTATGTTGTCCAGACTGCTTTTGAACTCCTGGCCTCAAGTAGTCCTCTTGCCTCAGCCTCCCAAAGTGCTGAGATTATAGGCGTGAGTCACTGTGTCTGGCCCAAAATAAGGATTTTATAGAAGAAAGTAACATACTAATAGATTAGAATATACCATGCTTTGTGGAAATAAAACTTCTGGAAAGAGGCTGTGTGTGTGTGTGTGTGTGTGTGTGTGTGTGTAGGAGGCTTTTGAGACAGGAGGGTTTTTCTTGAAGACTAAATATAAAAATTTAAAAAATATATCTGAATAGAGTCGTGTAGTGAAAGAGTGTATGACTATGTGTATATAT
>CAUYQG010084188.1:0-16297 GCA_963574415.1 Tarsius wallacei
TATTGTAGAGATGAGGTCTTGCTTGCCCAGGCAGGTCTCGAACCCGCGGGCTCAGGCAATCCACTCACCTCAGCCTCCCAAAGGCGTGGGATTACAGGCTGAGCCACCGAGCCCCGCTGTAATGGGCTCTTAAGGGGTTACTTTGTTTCCTTTTTACTTTGGTATTCACATGTATATTTTCATTTTTGTGAGTGCTGTGTATGCTCTGTTGACTCTGTGCTTGCCTATACTTTTGTGATGGGTATGGCCATTATCATTATTTTATTTTTCTTTCCATGTTCAATACCTTTTTAAGTGTCTCCTGAAGAGTATCTGGAGATGGCATATTCTCTTAGGGACTGAATGCCTGGGAAAGATTTCAATTCTCTGTCACTAATGAGGCTTAACTTGGCAGGGGAGGAAATTCCTGGCTGCACTTGCTTAGCTTTAAGAACATTATAGATTAGACTCCAGTCCCTTTTGACTTATAGTGTTTCTACAGATAAGTCTGGAGTGATTCTGATGGGTCTTTCATAGTAGGTAGTCTGATCTTTCTCTTGCTGCCTTTAGGATTTTTTCTTTCATGCCACTCTGTAGAGGTTGATTACTATGTGTCTTGGGGACGGACTTCTCATGTGATGCTTTGCAAGAGTTCTCTGAATCTTTGTGCTTGAGTTGTCACCTCTCTAACGAGATATGGGAAGTTCTTTTGGATGACTTCCATGGTGTTTTCAGTTTCCCTTTCTGCTTCAGGCATGCCAATCAGGTGTAGATTTGGCTTCTTGATATAGTCCCATATTTCTTGGAGGCCTTGCTCCTTCTTTTTGAGCTTTAAAAAAGTTTTTGAAAGCCTGGATTAGTTCCGTATTTTGTTCTTCAAGCTCTGATATTCTTCCCTTTGCTTGTTGATCCTGCTTCCAATGCTTTGTCACTTTGTTTTTTATCTCCAGGATGGAGTTCTTCATTTCCATGTTTTTATGTTAGCCAACTCTGTTTTTATTCCCTATACAATTTTGATGAGTTTTGCTTCTAGTTTCTCTTGGTTCTTTCTGTTCATTTTAACTATCCAATCTTTGATTTCTGTGACTGTCCTTTAGGGTGGGGTGGGGGGAGTTCCATTATTTGTGCTCTGATAGCTATTTTTTCATGCACTGTCTCTTTAGTACTCTGGGTTGCCTGTATTTTTTCACTGATTTTTCTTCATTTTTGACAGGTCTATCTTCTGTCTCTTTCATTCCTTTTGGTTTTGTTGCACTGAAGCTAGTCATGACCCTTTGTTCTAGGGCCTTTTCTGTGGTTCAATATATGTCACTCAGTGAGAGAGGGAGGGACATTCACTTCTGCTCCTTGCTCCACCCTGTGGCAGGTTTCACAACTATAGCAACCCCTGCTGCTAGCACTCTGTGGAGAATGGGTGGGTGGGGGAAATGATCCCTCCATCTGATGTCTGTGGTTTATAGCCCAGAAGCCTTCCACCAAGAAAGGCTTTGAGAGTCTTTCATGTTCCTCCCTCCCCATTCAAGTCTACACTCTGCTCTTGAAAAAGAGCAATTTTCCTGCCACAGGAGGGGGAAGGGGATATGTCCTCTAGGCACACAGGGCTTGGAAGTAACTCTTCCTGATCTGGCTGAAAATATGGGCAGGTGCCAGTGAGGTTCATGTTGCAAGCAGGCTTTACCTGCCTGGGAGGCAGCCAAAGCCATGCTCATGGCTGCTGTCCCGGTGTGGTTTTAAAATTTCTCCTGTGCCACATGAGTTTTGGTTGCCTGCCGCTGTACCCTGACCAGAACTCCTCTCACATAGGACTGACAACTCACCCACAGCTGGGAAGTGATGAACAGACCCAAAGCACCTTAGGTACTCTCATTCACTCTGTTTACCAGCAGGGCTTTAGTTCCTGTGTGAGCCTGGCACATGGTGAAGAATGGGGTGCCCAGATTCCCACATCTGCCCTCATTTTCTCCTTCCAAACATTTTCAACACATGCTATTGCCAACCTTTAATCTATCCATCCACTCCTAGCGTCAATATTACAGAAGTAAAACTGAAGGCATAGGAAGTAAGAACCTGAGTAAGTGACTACAATGACTACCTTTTGGGCCAAGGCAAGGCCTTTCTAAGTGAAACAGCATTCAGCAAATGAAAATTAACTTTTGCTAACATGATGAATGCTTACCATGTGCCAGAAACTGTTATCAACATTTTAATCATAACTATTAATACTCATAACAATCTCACATGACATGTACTTTCTTACTATTTTACAAATGAGAAAATTGACATCAAGAGAGCCAAAGTTACACAAATTGAGAGTGGCAGACTAAAGATTCAACAGGCAATTTTACTCTAAAGCTGTACTTTTAACTACTATACTACTCTTACTTTGAGGCTAAAGCACCTTATAATAGTAGATACAACTATGTGGCCTACAAAGTCTGAATGTAGATTAGCTTGGGTTGTTTTTTCCTGGTAAGATGTCAAAGTTAAGCAGTTTTACTTTTTTAAATTCCCCTTTGCTGTTCCATGATTCTAGGTAATTTTACAAGAATTTGTGATACACAAAGAGAAGTATGTGTGACTGTAAACAATAATTGCTTAAAGCAAAGACCAATTCTGTGGATTGATTTAATCTATATTCATTTATTTTTTCCATTTAACAATCATACTTGGAGTGCCTACTGGATGAGAAACACAAATTTGATTATCAAGACTGTGCAATCAGAAGGAGTGCACAGACTATAAGAATACACAGATATGCAAGGAAACAACTACAATGGCAATCATACTGACAATGAAAGCTGCCCAGTTACACTTTAATTCTTGATAGAATAGGTAATTCAATGTCCCCCAAATTCCCAGTCTTGTTCTTCATCTCCATTCACTCACTCAAGAATTTTCTGCCTCCTGCAAAATATCCCCAAATATTTCTAGAAATATCCAGTAGGTATTTCTTCTAGTTCATAAGCTGATCTATCAGGTACATGGACTTTATTGTAGGCACACTGATAAGGTGAGCCACAGGAGGAGAATAACATCATCCTGTTCTCATAACATTGCTTGTGGGAATATCACTTTGATCATGGTTGATGGTGGCCCTAAGTCACTCTTCTTTTCTGTATCAGAGTAGGGTGAGGAAACTGCCATCACTTTGATCTGTGTTGCATTTAATCAAACAGAACCATTGATTCTCAGGGTCTCATAGACACTCAAATAGTCACCAGCCATTCCTCTCATTCCTCTCTCTAAAAACCCAACAATCTATCCAAGGGATTAGGCCGGGAAATACAACTCATTCTTTTCCATTTTTGTTTGTCTCTCAAGAACTTGAAACAAACAGATGAAGCAAAAACAAAAGCCTTTCCCTTTAGCCAAAACCCAACAAATGCCATGCAAAGTATGCAAATTGTACCCATCAACCCATCAGTAGTGCACATGGGCTAACTTAGTTTAAACTCAGATAGGACATCCTGCTACACACAGAATACGGTGCGTGCAGTAGTAGAAAATTAAACAAAGTGGCCGGAAAGTACATAGAATCAGTCTGTGGGTTCTAGTAAGTTTTGTTGAAGCAACAGCCCTTAGGCTCACTCTTGAAAAATGAGCAAGAGTTTGTTATTTAACAAACAGACATTATGACATGTTGGATAAATGGAATCAGAAATACCAAGGGTTGGATATATGAAAGTTTGGAGTCCTTGGGTGATTGTGAGAAGCATAATGTGCTTGCACAAATTGTGTATCAGAGTGTGTATGTGGGAGACAGCTGAGAGAAGCATGACTGAAGAGAAAGAAAAGGATTAAACTGAGACAGGCCACTATTCTGAAATATTTTCTGTCAAAACTTTTGTAAGTGGCTCTCACTAAAGTTAGATTCCTACCTATCCTTATTTTTAATGTACTCTTTATCTTTGTTTAGGGAAGAGAAAAAAGATGAAAAGGAATGTAACTGCAGTTGTACAATAAACATCAACTTAGTTAATTGATGAAGACTTCAGGGACAAATGGAAAAATACAATGCAGCCTAAGAAGTTTTGTCTTAAGCAGAAACTTTTTACAGCTCTAAATATAATGGCCTCATCATTTTCTTTAGTTAAATGTTAGTGTTTATGACTTATTTTTATTTAAACTGAAATAGTGGCCTATGATCCCATAGCAAATATAGCAATTGAGATTTAGGCTGCTATTTGAAGATAGCTGTCATCTATCTGATTTATATTAGAAAAGCTTTTTCCTAACCCTCCAGGCCATAACTCCCACCTCTCATTTTTCCCAGTAAGAGTTGGTAATGAAGAACCTTTTAGACATGATTTTTTATTCAGTGAAGCTCATCTAATCCAAAACTCTAAACAAGAGAAAATTCTTCCCTTTCTGAGTTTCTTTTCCCTGGGTCATTGTGCTGGTGATGAAGGGTAAAGGAGTTCTTTGCAAAATCAAATTTTCCTTGGTTTTTCTCTTCAAAGGTCTAGACTAGGGTGTGTGGAAAATTAAGAATTCCGCTTTTATCACACATCTGAGCCATGTCCTCCACATCACTTTCTTATGCTCATATTTTGATCTCTAGCTCTTTTGTTTGTCTACGGATTGAGTCAAATCATAAGTGAAAATAAATATTATTTATTGCCTTCCACAAAATAAATACTTTTATATTTAATTGACTGGGTGAACCAATGATGTCGTTTGACAATATATTTGATAGCGAGCTCTACTGCTCAAGTTTCACATGCATATATTTACTCTTTATTCTTCACAATAATCCCATGGAGTTGGCAAAGCAAAAGCATTATTCCCAATTTATAGATGAGAAGACTGTTCCCCAAATGATGAAGTAGTTTTCTCAGCCTGTTCAGCTCTCTGGAACTCTACATTTTCTCATCCCGCAAAGTATTGGATTCACAGTCCCGTAATACTCACATACCAGTAAGATTTTAACATTGGTATAGTGGGCACATTGGCATGAAAAAGGGGGTTTCATGTCTTTGTTCTTGTCCTTACCAGTGAATTACTTTGCTCATTTGAATGCAAGTCTTCTACTTTGTAACACAAAGATAACAATTCCTACCCCTTGGGTAGATTTAACAGAAAACACAAAAAGCACCACACCTGGTGTATATTAAGAACTGAATATATTATATTACTTATCATCCGTATCATCATTATTGTTAAGTAATGGCAGATAGTGGGAAATACAGTGTACAGATTCAGATATTTCTTCTGGTTCCCTGTCATGACCCCCAAATTCAGATTCCTAGAAACACATTTTTCCTTCCACTCATATGTGATTGCATTCCAAAGATTTGTGACTTCTGCACTTAACTGCTTTGCAGTCTCTCACAGCTTTGTAATGTTAGAAAAAAAAAATCCCTGAAGTATCCTTGTGGAGTCATATTTATAAATTATTGCATGAGTTGCTGGACAACTGTGAGCATTCAGATTTACTTTTATTATCATGCTCACTTTTGTGTGACTTTGCATCTTTCACTTGGTCAACAATGACAGTTGCAAAATAATGTGGAAATCATCTCATGCCACATTTCAACAAAATTATTTATTGATACTTGATGTAATGGTAATGTTTCTTTAAAAAAATCTAAGAAACGCCCATATCCATAACTTCTCCCCAAGAGGGGGTTTTATTGTTCATTGTCATGTTAAAGAGATAGTCAAGCTAAAACAGGGGACTAGATTCTTTGTTTTTGCTTTCCTGTACATAGAAATCATCATGTAATTTGCCCTTCTGTCATCAGAAGTGAATGTACCAGGGGAATCAACAGGAAACATTTTCAGTGTTATCTTTGGCTTCATTCTTTCTTGCTGCCTGAAAGGGGATACTACTTTGGGAGGTGTATACCGTCAAGAATGTTGGCATCCTGGGTAACTTCAAGAGTAGGAGCTTTGAATTTCTAAATTACTAATCTCTAGTCTGTGTGTTATTGCTGTCACTCAATGAAATGAAATGAAACGTGACACTTGTATCATCACACAGAATAAAATTATAGGACAAGCTTTTTAAAAATGCTATTTCATTTAATTAAGGAGCATAGAATTCTGTTTTGCTCCAATTGCCTGGTTTAAAAAAATACAACATTGAATAAAAGAGAAGGCATTAAATTTCTATGAGAAAATCAGCAAATAAAATCAAAATTGGAACTGGGCACTACCCAGAGGGGCCATTTATGCAACTGGAAAGACTCACCAATACTTAACTCCTACTTCCTTACTAAATTTTATACTTGTATTGTGTGTGTGCGCATGCACGCACACGCGTGCACGTGCATGTGTGTGGTGGGGTAAATATCCTTTTTATAAGTTACATTTGTTTCTAAAGAGGAGGATGATTAATTCCTAACACAGAGAAAATAATCAGGTAACCCAGGGAAGATCTTCATCTTGGTTCTCACACTTTTCCTTTGGTACTCTTATTTATTTACTTATTTAATTTTATGTTTTTCCTAGTCCTAAAGAGTCAGCAATGTACTCATATTTAAAAATGCATAAATTTCACATGAAAATTAGTATTCGTGTGCTGTCTTGAAAAGAAATAATATCTTGCCACAGCGAACGTACATTTTTACATGACGACCACCAGCAGGAGGTGCGCAGTGGTGGAACATGTGAACTCCAGTTGCCTAAGTCCTCACCAGGCTCTATTGCCTCTCCGTGCCTGCCAGTCTGCTTGATTCAGTTCAGTGGCTGACATGACGCCTGAAAGCATGTGTGTGTACATTTATAAATAAATAAGTATATATGTGTTTACTTTTGAGCAGCAGAAGAAAGCTTAAGAGGGAGGTAGGCAGGTTCAAAATCTACCTCTGATTGTGTACGTTAAAATTTCCCCTAGGATAAGTGTGATCTTAGATATTTCCTCATTAGTAAAACTGGAGCTAATAAGTCATAATTTCTGTCATTTGTCGCTGTATGACAATTTCTAAGATGTTGCATATAAAGCTTTTGGCATAATGTCTGGAACGCAGTAGGTGTGCAACAAATGTTAGCTACAAGCGTTCCATGATATAGCAAAGCAAATGTGGTTTTTAAAATTGACTGTGAGTTTCTATCACTAGCAGATGCCCTGTATCAGGATCTTTGATTTTTCAGTTATACTGTCCCTGTTGAATAGTCTGGGATAATTGCCAGTGGACATGCTGCCTCTGTCATTCTGGGTGAGATTGCTTGGTCTGAGCTTTGAGCAAGATAATGAATGAATTAGGAAAAGCTGAAGCAAACATGTGGGTGGATATTCCTTGTCAGAGCTTTGATTTGAATCCCTTGCAGAACAACAGAAATATTCATTATATTTTCATTTCTTTCAAAATGCCAAGTGTGGCAGAGCTTCAAAAACAGGACAGTCAGGCACTCCCCTAGAGGAAGCTGTCTTAACAAATTTGAAAGCAGCCTCCAGGAGTCAAGGCATCATGGTTAGGTTACTTATGACTTCTCCTGCTCATTATCTGGCACCAGGCTCTGTTTTGATCCCTGCCTACAGACTTGCCAATGTGATTTTTGTATACAGCAAGGATCTGCAGCTCACACAAAGCACAGTAGACCATTCAATCGATTTCGGATTGACTCAGCACCAGAACTTGTGGGTAGGGGTGGAGGATCTCTGATTGCAATCACGAATAGAGAAATGGTTTCTTCTGACATTTTTCTTTTGGAGAGACTAAGCAAAATTGCCATGCAGTTTAACAGTACCCTTTTTAACTCATTGCAGGTTACCATGGAAACAGGAATCTCGCCTCAATATGAGATGCAGTTAGGGAATCGCTGAGGTTTTAGCATTAGCATGATCTAAGCATCTTTGCTCAACACTAACAAATCTTGCATCTCTTTTAGAATATCATTAATACTCATTAAATTTCTCTGCCCATGGTTTTGAAGGTCTTCATATTACATTTGAGGTCTGTTTTGTGAGTTGGACGGTCTTATCAGAGAATACACATTTTGTAGAACTATACTTAGCTCATCTAGCATGTGAAATAAGACTCACCTTACTTACGCTGTTATTTTCACATGATCCAGGTTTAGATTTTAATAGAGAAGAACATGACTGTGATGGTAATTTTAAAAATTGGCTAATATTTAGGAAGTTTATTTATAATAAAGAAGGGCCAATTGGGAAATTAAACAAAGTTTAATAGAAACAGACCCTTTGATCATTTACTCTGGTAGATAACTTTTAGGTTAGCTCTCATATGTGAGTTTAGCTTTGCCAAGTAGTATATTTCTAGTGTTTTCTTTTGAAGATAGTCTATTTAGCAATCCTAAAACACTAAAAGATTATGTTTCTGAAAAAATCTATTGGATGTAATGTTTTGTTTTATTTTCTCAGGAGCTACAAAAAACTTGATTCAAAAGTCACCAATTTGCTTAAAGCAATGACAGTAATAGCTAAATAGCCTTTTTAAAAATTTCACAAAAGAAAAGAATTTAAGTGAACTTGAAGGGGAAGAGTGAGAGTCTGTGAATAATGTTGCAAAATGTTTTAATTTTTTTAATGTGACTTGAAATAACTCACTAGTTCAGCAGTTAATCTTCTCTAGTTGACCATGACCTCCGAAATTGGTATGTGTCTTCCCACTATTTAAAAAAAAATTGTGGCCTTCAATGCCTTTTCCTGATAAAAAGTAAGCAGCCAGTGGTGATGAACACATCAGCTTTAGAGTAGGAAAGCCCAAGTTTAATTTTCAGCTCTGTTCCTTACCAGTTGGGTGACATTGGGCATGATACTTAGTTCCCATACTTCCTTTCATCAAGTTTTTATGAGAATTAAGCTAGACAATGTATGTGCAGCACTTAGACTTCTGCTACAATGCATACATGCTGTCATATACTACATCCTCACTGAATTTTAATTATGAACAGTATTATTATATTAATAATATAGCCTGAATAATTTGGCAACACTGCTCAGTCAATATTTCCCTGTTAACTAAAATCAAATGCCTTAGCAGAACTGCTAACCAGGAATCAAGTGAGCTGAGTTTAGCTCTAATTCTTTTCCTTGAGCTTGTTATCTTTGGGAAAAGTGGATTTTAAGTGATAAAATGTCCAAAACCCAGAGAGCAGGTAAGAGAAGAAACTATCAAGATCAAGCACAAATGGGAAATCTGACTGTTAGGTGGGACAGTGAACAAAACCAACCAACCAGTCATCTGTAGTTGAGAAGAGACAAAGTGTGTCTATAAGCAATCCATTCACTGGCTTTTCCAGCTTTTGGACCATAATCAATTAGTCCATGATAAATTATTTATCACAAGCAGAGCCAGAGTCCTATGATTACTCTAACTTGGTATTTAATTTCTTTTATGCAGAGACTTAAATAAGGAAATGAATTATATTCCTTTCCAATACACCTGAAAGGAAATCGAAAGAGAATTAACAAACTGTAAATCAGATGAAGACAAAAAGTCAGTATGACTTAAATAATTGGCTTATAAGAATGCAGTTTAGGTAATCATAAGATTTTTTAAAGCTATACCTTAGATTCTCAGGAAGATGGAAGTGGAGCCAGTTGAACTAAGCGAGTCCCAGTGTGAGTGAGTGTATGAAAATTTTGCATCTAAGTAAGTGGGCGTGTGAGTGGTTGCCAGAGTAGGGACTAGGGAGCAAGTGGCCAGGGATCTCCTGGTGAAGCGGCTGGTGCTGCAGCTGCTGTGCTTGGTCTCTAACACCTCCCAGGGCACAGAAGCTGAGTGCCATTTTTAAAAAGTCAACAAAGCCCTTCCTAGGAAGAAGCTGCCAGGAGAGATTGCTGGTTCCAGGTTCTGCCTCACAACTGCAGCACCTGGCTGGACACTGGCAGCAAAGGTTGCAGAGGGAGCACAGTGAGGGAGTCCAGAGGCAGAGCCCCACTGAAGAAGACAAAAGAGGCACTCTGCCACCATCTTGAAAATGGATCAAGAAAATGCTCCAGCTTGCTCACCATGGAGTGACAGACCCCACTGATCTCTGTGACCCACGGATTAACTACTCAGGGACTGATCATTACCCAGAGGGAATATCCTGAAAGCACAAACTCTGGAGGGATAGGACAGTGCTGAGTCTCAGGCGACCCATCCCCTACCCTGACTCAGCTGTGGGACAAAGGATGTGGCCAGAAAAGGACAAGGAAGAGCTCCAAAGAGATCAATGGTGAGTTTGGGGCTGACCCAACCCCCTCCTCCCCAGCAATCCTCTGAATATCAGATCCACACGGCTGGGGTACAACTGAGAGGGATGAACCCAGGTGCAGGTTGGCTATTAGCCACAATTGGAGGACTCCACTCCAGGGTAAGCCTGGTTGGGGTGTCCCCCTCCCCTGCCAACCAGTACATAAGGAAACAATCCTGCACTTCCCCACTGGAGTGGATCCCACTGACTACACTTGGGTGGGAGGGGGGAACTGAAGCCCTTCCCATCCCTACTGCACCCTTCTCCTTCCCTGGGTTGGACACTGGGGAGATTGTGAATGAGGCCAAAGTTCTGCAGGAGAGAACAAGGGGCAGCTGAGGGGAACAATTTCAGAATCTACCACAAGAGGGCAGTTTTTTTGTTTGTTTGTTTTTAAATTTTCAAAAATATTTTTCCTTTGTGCTAGAAGGCATGTGAGGGTTTGATCTGCATCCCCTCTGACTCCCTGTTTTTCTTTCTTCTTTTGTTTGCTTTTTTCTTCTTTTGCTTTCTGTATATGTGTGTACATGAAGTATTGAGTGTTCATCTTTCAGTGTTTTTTCTTTTTTGTTTTTCTCTACTTTTAGTTTAATGTGTGTCTGAATACATGTGTGAGGGTTTGATTTTAATTCCTTTTATTTTTTTCCTCTTTTTCTTATTCTTTCATTTTGGGTTGGTTGTGTGTGTGTGTGCGTGCGTGCGTACGTGCGTGTTTGGTTTCCCATTTTTGTTGTTGTTGTTGTTTTTTGTTTTGTTTTGCTTTGTTTTTATTCCAGTTTCTTGGGTTGTGTGTGTGTGTGTGTTTGTGTGTGCGTAATTGTTTTTTGCTTTGATTTCTGTTCTTGTTGTTCTGTGTTTTTAAAAAAATTTTGTCCATCTTATTTTATTCTATTTATCTCTGTTCTCCTCATCACTTACTATATATTGGACTCAGGAGGTACACACACATACCCATTGCATCATCATATAGAGTGGTGGTGGGGAGTGAACATTGTGATTTGCAAGTAGTTCCTAAATACTAGCTCACCATCTTCCACCTTATTCAACTCTCAAAACTACAAAAGACAGCAAAGCTTTCCACCCATAGTCCTGTTTCAAAATAGAACAAATTCAGAGCTCTGATCAGTGAAGAATAGAGGCTGAGCAAACACCAGAAATGAAAGCTTCTCCCACTGAATAATGGAACTAAAGAGAAAAGAAAGAGATCTGTTCAAATGAGGAAAAATCAACAGAAGAACACAGGTAATTTCCAGTGTTACAAAGAGAAAATGCCTGAAAAATCAGACCTCAGAGCCCAAACAATGTAAGTTACCAACGACTGGCTCTAAAATACAACAAGGATTAGGGAATGGATGGAAAGAGTAGAAAGACTCAAGAAAGATAAGATGCAACACTGAAATAACTTGTAACAGAGTTCTTTCTCTAATTGCTTTTTGCTTTGGTTTATGATCTTGTTGTTCTGTGGTTTAAAAAAATTTTTGTCCATAAAAATTTCATCCAGAAAATAAATAACAAAATAACAAGCATGGAAAGCAGAATTAATCAAGCAGAAGAAAGAATCTCAGAACTTGAAGACCAAAATATGGAATTATCCCGGTCTGTAGAAATCATAGAAAGAAAACTCAGAAAGAGAGAACAGAACCTCCAAGAGATTTGCAATTATATGAAGAGGCAGAACTTATGTCTGATTGGTATCCCAGAAGAAGAAAGGGAAATGGAGAATACCTTTGAGCAAATATTACAAAGGGTTATCCAAGAAAACTTTCCCCATCTCATCAGAGATGTGACCATCCAAACACAAGAGAAATGGAGAAACTCTGCAAGATATCAAATGAGAAGAACAACCCCTAGACACATAGTAATTTGCCTATACAAAATAGCCACAAAAGAAAACATCTTAAAGGCATCAAGAGAAAAAGGTCACACTACCTACCAGGGAAGACCAGTCAGAATAGCAGCTGACCTGTCAGCAGAAAACTACAAGCTAGAAGGGACTGGAGTTCAATATTCAAAGTCTTAAAAGATAGATAATGTCAACCAAGAATTTTCTTCTCAGTCAAGCTCAGCTTCACCACGATGGAAAATGAAAATTCTTCCCACACATCCAATCCCTAAGAGACTATGCAGCTTCCAGACCAGCTATACAGGAGACACTTTAAAAGGCATAAAGCACAGAAGACAGAAAAAAAAAGAATAGTCACACACTTCCCAAGAGAATACAGGAACACAGAATGAAAAGAGAATATGATGCAACTACAAACTTGAAAACATCAAATACATCAACCCAAAAACTAAAAAAAACAAACAAACAGACAAAGAAAAAACTTTATAAGAACTTCATGATGGGAATAAACAATCACATTTCATTAATCAGCCTGAATGTGAATGGACTAAATGCACCACTGAAAAGACACAGGATAGCAAACTGAATGAAAAACCATGACCAATTATTTTGCTGCATCTAGAAAACTCATCTTACCACAAGGGGTGCACACAGACTCAAAGTTAGAGGATGGAAAATGAGTTTCCATGTGAATGAATCACAAAAGAGGGCAGGAGTTACCTTAAGTTGATCTTAATATTAGACAAAATTATCTTTAAGCTATCAAAAATGTAAAAGACATGACGGACACTACATAATGATAAAAGGTTCAATCCATCAAAAAGAAATATCTATCCTAAATATATACGCACCCAACACAGGAGCACTAGCATTTATAAAGCGACTACTGAGTAAACTAAAAAAAAGATATTGACTCTAGCACTATTATAGCTGGAGACTTAAATACCCCACAGAAAATGCTACATAGATCATTGAGGCAAAATTCAGCAAAGAGATCTGGAACCTCAACTTGACATGAAACCAAATGGAAGTAATAGATACCTACAGAACAGTCCACCCAGCAACCACAGAATATGCATTCTACATGACCACATGGAACGTACTCCAAGATCAGTCACAACCTCAGCCATAAATCAAGCATAAACAAATTTCATAAGATCAAAATACTGCTATGCACCTTCTCAGACAACAGTGGAATAAAAATAAACATCAATACCAACAAAACTCCCCCCAAACCCACGAAGACATAGACACTACACAGCACAATGCTGAACAACACCTGGGTCAACACAGAAATCAAAACAGAAATTAAAAGTTTCCTGGAAACAAATGAAATGAAAAAACATCCTACAAAAACCTCTGGGATGCCCTGAAAACAGCACTAAGAGGGGAATTTATATCTCTATGAACACACATCAAGAAAATGGAAAGATAACAAGTTAACAGCCTAACAAATCATCTAAAGGAGCTGGACATGCAAGAACACCAAAACTTAACTTTAGCAGAAGAATCCAGACAACCAAAGTAAAAGCCCAAATATAAAATATATAAGACAAAAATATCATAGAAAATATCAACAAAACAAAAAACGGGCTCTTTGAAAGAAAACACAAGATAGATGGATCCCTAACAAGAATGACCAAGACAAAGAGACAAAAAGCACAAGTAAACACAATCAGAAATGCAAAAATTCTAATCACAGCTGACCCCAAAGAAAAACAAAAGATTATCAGGGTTACTATGCGCTCCTGTATGCAAACAAACTTGATAACCTAAATGAAATGGAGAACTTTCTGATATCACACAAATTCCCAAGGTTGAAACAAGAAGACATTGAGATACTTAATAGACCAATAACAACCCAGGAAATTGACTCCATCATAAGAAAACTACCTACAGAATAAAAGCCCTGGACCAGATAGCTTTCCAGCAGAATTCTACAAAATGTACAAGAAGGAGCTGGCATCAATTCTATTGAAAGTACTTCAGATAATTGAGAAAGATGGAATTCTCCCCAAATCATTTTACGAAGCTGACATTACACTGATACCCAAGCCAGATAAAGATCCAACAACAACAACAACAAAAAAGAACTACAGGACAATATCCCTAATGAACAGAGATGCAAAAATCCTCAACAAGGTTCTAACAAATCAGATGCAACAACACATCTCAAAATTCATCCATCATGACCAAATAGGCTTCATCCCCAGGATGCAGGGCTGGTTCAACATCTGCAAGACCATAAATGTAAATAAGTACATCAACAGATGTAACAACGAGAGCCACATGATTATATCATTAGATGCAGAAAAAGCTTTTGATAAAATTCAGCATCCTTTCTTGATAAAAGACATCTAACACCTAGGCATAGAAGGAAAATATCTCAAAATAGTAAATGCCATCTACGACAAACACACAGGCAGCATATTGCTAAATGGACAGAAACTGGAAACATTTCCCCTGAAAACCAGAACAAGACAAGGCTGCCCCTTATTACCCCTCTTGTTCAACATTCTGTTGGAAGTCCTAGCTAGAGCTATTAGACAAGATAAATAAATCATTGGTATCCAAATAGGAAAAGAGGAAGTTAAGTTTTCCCTCTTTGCTGATGATATGATCATATACCTCTAAAACCCGAGAATCTGTGACAAACCTGCTTTCACTGATAAATGACTTTAGCAAAGTCTTGAGGTACAAAATAAATGTGCAAAAGACAGTTGCATTCCTATAAACCAACAATAAGCAGGCCGAGAACCAAATAAAAAGCATAATCCCATTTACAATAGCCACCAAAAATAAATAAATAAATAAAAATAAATACCTTGGAATCTTTCTAACTTGAGAAGTCAAAGACCTTTACAATGAAAACCACAAAACATTGCTCAAAGTTATCCAAGAAGACACAACAAATGGAAAAATATTCCATGCTCATGGATAGGAAGAATCAACATTGTTAAGATGTCTATCCTACCCAAGGCAATCTACAGATTCATTGCAATACCCATTAAATTATCAACATCATTCTACTCAAACCTGGAAATGACAATACAGAAATTCATATGGAAACATAAATGACCACAAATAGCCAAAACAATCCTTAGCAAAAGAACAAAATAAGAGGTATCACAATATCAGACTTTAAATTTTATTATAGGCTACAATAATCAACACAGCCTGGTATTGGTATAAGAACAGGCACATGGACAAACGCAACAGGATAGAGATTCTGGAAACAAAACCTCAATTTCTCAACCAATTCATCTTTGACAAAGCCTCCACCAACAACTACTGGAAAGATGAGAACCTATTCCATAGATGGTGCTGGGAAAACTGGCTGACCACATGCAAAAGATTGAGACAGGACCCCTACATATCACCATATACAAATATCCACTCTAAATGGATCAGAGAGCTAAATGTAAAACCTCAAACTGTAAGAATCTTAGAAGACGCAGGAGACACCCTTATGGAAATTGGAACTGGCAACTAATTCCTGTCAAAATCCCTAGTGCCCATGCCATAAGAAATAAGATAGACAAGTGGGAACTCATCAAACTGAAAAGCTTCTGCAAAGCCCAAGAAAACCATCAAGAGAGTGGGGGACAACCCACAGTCTGGGAAAAATATTTGCCAACTGTATATCTGACAAATGCCTAACATCCAGGATGTCTAAGGAACTCAAACATGCTGAAAGAAAAAAAAACCAAATAGCCCCATTAAAAAGTGAGCAAAGGTTATGAATAGATACTTCTCAAAAGAAGATATGGGAGCAGCCAACATACACGTGAAAAAGTGTCCAACCTCACTAATCATCAGAGAAATGCAGTTCCAAACCACATTGAGATATCACCTAATCCCAGTAAGAATGGTTATCATTAATAAAAACAAGCAACAACAGATGCTGGTAAGGATGCAGAGAAAAGGGAACACTTCTGCACTGCTGGTGGGAATGCAAACTAGTGCAACCTTGTCGGAGACCAGCTCCCACATAATCCAAAGGCGTACCCCAAAAAGGTGGAGACGGCATAGGCATTTGGGGGGAGAGAGGGGGAAGAGGAGAGAAAGACTGGACACCTGTTAAAGGGGTGCAGATGCCATTTTATTCTGGGTAGTTGTGTGCTTATATTTCTCTCTACAAGGGAGATCTTCCCTGTAACAAAACGAGTCACTTACAGCAAATTACATGGTTTCTTTTTGTGATGTTAAAACGATACTTAAGTTTAAGTATTCTCCTTTTTGCTTGGCCAATGTTCTAAGGGCGGAGACTGTTTACACCCAAAACAACATAATCCCGACATGATGACGCTATCCTGTAAAAAAGTC
>CAUYQG010084190.1:0-25593 GCA_963574415.1 Tarsius wallacei
AAATATAATATACTTCTTACTCATTGAAATGTTCCACTTGGCCCGCGGGTTCGAGACCCACCTGGGCAACTTGGCGATACCTCATCTCTATAATAAATCAAAAATTAGCCAGGCGTGGTAGCGCACGCCTGTAGTTCCAGCTACTTGAAAGGGTGAGGCGGAAAGATCACTGAAGCCTAGCAGGTTGAGGCTGCAGTGGCTGGGAGCGACCACTGCACTCCAGTCTGGTGACAGAGTGAGACTCCAACTCAAAAAAACAAGGGGAAAAGAAAAGAAAAAAAAAATCTTGTATTTTTCATGAAAACTAATTATATATTGTGTTTTTAAAAACATTTTGAACAGTACTTAACATGAGTTGATATATTTATATACGATTACATCTATCATAAATTAAAGATGCTAGTTTCCTTTTTATTAAAAATAAGCAGCCATGTCACAGTTAAAGAGAAAAATATAGATATTTTTGTCTTCCTCTACTGGTTAGATTCTTCAGTACAATGTTAAATAAATAAATAAATAATAAATAAATAAATAAATAAAAGACAGTAGATCATTCTTTACTTGCTCCTAGCCTTATGGAAGAACTCTCAACATTTAGTCATGAAGGAGGTTATTAGCAATCAATATTCTGTAGCTCTTTGTGTTAAAATTGAAGTATTATCTTATATGTCAAGTTTATTGCTAGTCTTAATCATGAAAGTGTGTTCAATTTCATAACATAATTGTTCTAAACTTAATAAGATAATTATATAGTACTTGCATTTTTTAACATTTTCAATTGAACTGATTACTTTTTCTTCCTTGTTTTCATACCTAGCATAAAAATAAACTATCCATATTATCATCTCAAGGTCACCTTGGAAAATAACCTCTCTCATCTACTCAAGACATTTTGGCATTAACACTTCATCTAGGTGTTTTTTATATTCATGGTATCTAATTTTCACCTTCATATTTTTAAAATTTTTTAAAAGGAAATATTCCAGCATAAACAGAATTTGAAAGAACTATACAGTGAAAACACACATACCTGTGATCTAGATTCTACAATTAGCCTTATATTTCCTTTGCTTTATCACATACCTAATCCGTCTCTGGGTTCATCTCTTAATTCATCTTTTATTTGAGGTATTATGAATTAAGTTGTACATTTATCTGTACACGCCACCCATAAATACTTCAGCATGAATGTCAGAGGAGTTTTCTCTTTTTATTTTCTGGAGGTGAAGTTTTAAAATCAGTGCTCTTTCTCAACTGGGAAAATTCACTGGTGAAGTTAGACAAGTATTGAGATTTCTTTGTAGGAATGTTCTCAATAACTTGATTGAGTTTTACTATATGTTTTTAAAGTATTTTATTTTGAAATAAATGTAGATTCACGAAAGGTTGTAAGAAATAATTCACAAATATCCTATACATCCTTCACTCATTTTCCCTCAGAGGTAATAGCTTATATAACTGTAGTATCATTTTACAGCCAATAATTTATAGTAATAAAACCCATAGACATTTTTCATATTTAACATGCACTCACAAGTCTATGTGTGTGTTTTGAGTTCTATGCATTTTTATCACATGTGTAGATTCATGTAACAACAGTTGAATTACAGAAGTGTTTTACCACAATTTTCCTTGTACATTTTTACCATAATAGCACCTTCCCTTCCTTTCTTTCATATTTGCAGACCCCTGGCAACCAATATTTTGTCCTCCTTTTCCATGATTTTGTTATTTCAAGACTGCTGTTTAAATGAAGTCATATAGCATGTTACCTTTTAGGGTTGGCTTATTTTTAACTGTGTATATTGCCCTTGAGATTGATACAAGTTGTCAGATATATCAATAATCTGTTATTTATTTATTTATTTTTTTGCTGAGTAGTATAGCTGTAACACATTTTATTTAGCCATTCACTCATAACAGGACATTTAGATTGTTTCTAGTTTGGGGATACAATAAAGCTGCTGTGAATATTTTTTTTCAGGCTTTTTGTATGAACATAAGTTTCTCTTTCTAACTTGTATCACAGTTTCCCCTCATTACTGGATCATTACCTATAGTAAATAATAATTCCGTATTACATTCCCCTTTAAAATCTCCACATTCCTTCAGCTATTGCCTTATTTTCTGTTCCTCTCATATGAAAATTACCTTGAGGCGATGGTAGCTTCAGTATACTAAGAGGCAAGCCTTCCAGATGTCATAGAACAAAAATGCTCACACGAAATGAAAATGCCTTTAAGATTTGGTTTGTTAAAGCCATGTAAAAACATAGTTAGAATCAAAGGGAAAGATTTGCTAACAAATTTGTAGGATAAAGTACAAATAAGATGAAAGGCATACATCTCTGATTCTTGCATTACACAGTGATTACATATTCTTGTTCTCTCTCTTATCTCATTGAAAGACAACAATCTTGAAGCTGTCTTTAAGTCATCTCTATTTCACCTTCCATGTACATGTCTAGTGGTATCACAATGTAAAAAACGTAAATAATTTCTCATCACCTCCACCTCTACCACTCCAGTCAGTGTCACGGTCATCATTTTCTTTCAAGGCTAGCACAATATTAACCTGAAACGTTTCATAGAATTATTTCCTCCATAAAACTGCCAGAGTATCTTTTAATGGTAAAACTCCTTCTCAGAGTTTTCTATTAGCTTCCAAGTACACTTTAGTCCTTTGCAATCTGGCCTCTATTTGTTTCCGAGTCAAACTCTTGTCTTACCAGTCTCAAATCAGTAAGATGCTTATGATGTGTCCTAGGAACAGTTCTTTTGCTCTCTTAATCTTCTGACCAGGAAACACTTCTACCAACTAGTCACAGAGATTCTCTTCTTGTTCAGGTGTGTACTTCCTCAGAGGCAGTTTTCCTGGCAAACTTGTTGGCCACCAGATTCACCCTTACCTCTGTGCTGAGATTCACATGCTGTATTCTTTCTCTTTGTTGTTTTTCTGTCTGCGAATCTGACCTCATCCTCTCCTCTAACAATTAAATTCAGTTAAAACAGGAGTGCCTACATTCCTGGCTAACACAAAATAGGTTCTGGCTAAATACAGATAAAACACTTGAATACAGGGGGGTGCCAAAAAAAAAAAAAAAAGTAAACACACTTTAAGCACTGTTATCTATGTATTACTTTTCAAAGTTGAATTAAATTACGGTAACGTGTAGTATGATGTTAACTCAACCGTACTGCCATTTTCTTTGTCTTGCCTTGTCTCATGGTGACACTAGCATTAATTTGATTAATGCCATCTTTTGAGTGAATGTCATACTTAAAATGTGTATACGTTTCTTGGCACCCTCTGAATAAATGAACAGCAAACAAAAGATAATCTTGACTTTCATAATTCAGACTTCTCTTGTTTTTCCTTTCAGATTATTCCACAATTTTTGTCACTTTTTTGAAGTGAGTATCATACCAAAAAGTATATTTTGAACTCTTTATGCTTCTGAAAGTTTTCAAATGTCTTGAAAACAAAGGTGAACGACAACAAAACAATGAGAAAAAAACATTCATTTATATTGTGGAACCACACATTTTTTCCAGTTTCCAAATAGTTCTTCCATTAATATTAGTACTAATGTATTGTATTGTAGTTTAAAAGGTGTTTTCTGGTTCATTATCTTATTTTAATCTCTAAATAATCCTGTGAGTTAGGGAAGTAAGATTTCTTATATCCTTTTTAATAGACAAACAAGTTTTGGGAGATTAAGTGAGCTACTGAAGGAAACATAATTAGTGGCAGAACTAGGACTGCATTCCAAATCCTGTACTATTATGTACATCATCTTTTCAAAATGTGCTAGCATGTAGTAAATATAATTGCATTATTTATGAATTTCTTTTCATTGATGATATAACAATGTTTTTGTAATTACTGCTATAACCATGATATTTTGAGCTCCCATTTCCCACTGAATAAACAGAGATGCTGAATGCTCTTTCAGCTCAATTCCATGATTTTTCATGCATTTTTGGCTACTGAACAAGATAGTTCTTACTGATAATCACTCTTCTTGATTTTGAAATTATAATATTGTATTTTGATTTAATGCTCCTCCCCTCTTCCCAGTACTGGTAAACTTAACTCTAGCCCCCTGGAATGAACCTTCTCTGATTTTGCAACAGACTAGACTGAGAGAAAAAAGAAAGATGCTGCCATATCTGCTTGGGCAATGTTGCCTTCTGCAAATTAACTCACAGATTATCTGGTCTTACCTGCTCCTTCTGGTTACATAACGACCAAATGTTGCCTCTTTCATGGAGCACGGTTAGTGCATTTTTCTGAGGACCCTGAATGTATTCTTCCTTTCTTGATATATTTTCCAGGAATGCATGCTACAGCATGGGTGATTTTACCTTCCTCATTTACCTTATCCACTGTCAGAGGGATTCTTTTCTACCAGGCTCATGCTGCTGAGGTCCTTAGACCCTGTGTGAACACTTTCCCAGCCACTTTCTTGTAAACTGGGCTAAGTGGTAGAAGTGTAGGATGGCAGTAGTGGGAATCTGCTGGGGGAAGGGGGGAGTTACACCTCTTCAACAAGGATAACTGCATAATGAACATTTGTATACCTAACCCTGAATTGTACCTCACATCTTTAAAATAAAAAACTTGAAAAAGAAAGAAAAGTGCAGGATGATTCATCTTATTCCAGGCCTGCTCTTCTTCATGTCTGTATAAAATCAGGTACAATGTTGGTCAAGAGGTTCAGAAAATTTACAAGAAAGATATCTATTAGTTTCCAACCTAGTAGAAATGAGGTGGTTCAGATATCCATTTTTTTTTTTCTTACTGATTTCCTTAAAGTACCCCTTGCTTGGCCACAGGGAAGATAAGCCTCCTTACCTATTCCAAGGAAGTGGATTAAAGCATAAGTCATTCCAGTCTCCACAAAATATCTTTTAGGAATTTCTATGAAGTGGCTGGCATTAAAAATTGGAAATATTTCAAATGCGAGGATTTCCTTTTGCTTGTTATTTACAGACATGATTCTGAACTGCAATGCTCAGACATCGGGAAGAACTGCATAAACAATAAATATCCAGTTCTATAAAACTTTACAGTTTTAAATATTGTCGTTTGACTTGAAACACAGATGAAAAACTTCCTTCTTAAATCACATGAAAATCAACTCTCTGGGATGTTACATTAAGAATGGAAAAGGCCGGGCTCGGTGGTTCAGTCTGTAATCCCAGCACTTTGGGAGGCCAAGATGAGTGGATTGCCTGAGCCCGCGGGTTCGAGACCCGCCTGGGCAACTTGGCAAGACCTCATCTCTACAATAAATCAAAAAAAATTAGCCGGGTGTAGTAGCGCGCGCCTGTAGTTCGAGCTACTTGGAAGGCTGAGGTGGAAGGTTCGCCGGAGCCCAGCAGGTCGAGGCTGCGGTGGCGGGAGCAGTCACTGCACTCCAGTAGGGACGACAGAGTGAGACTCCAACTCAAAAAAAAAAAACAATGGAAAGATAAATGAATATCATCTCAGACTAATTTTATTTGTTGGTAAAGATGATGCATATATCTTATTTAGTAACAATGAATTCAGTGAAAAATGTTATATTTGTAGGAGTTAGCTGGAATCTTTTTTTCTATTTTTTTTTTTTTTTTTATTGATTTGGAGTCTCACTCAGTCGCCCAGACTGGAGTGCAGTGGCCGCTCCCAGCCACCGCAGTCTCGATCCGCTGGGTTCCGGTGATCCTTCCGCCTCAGCCTTCCAAGTAGCTGGAACTACAGGCACGCGCTAACATGCCCGGCTAGTTTTTGATTTACTGTAGAGATGAGATCCCACCAAGTTACCCAGACGGGTCTCGAACCGGAGGGCTCAGGCAATCCACTCACCTCGGCCTCCCAAGGTGCGGGATTATAGGCTGAGCCACTGAGCCTGACTCTTTTTTTCTCTTTAATGAGGTTGACATTGAGTCCAAAATTATACACTAAATCAATTACTTTGAAGTAAAAAGATAACTTTACTTCAGAGAAAAAAACGTAAAAATGTGATTTTTAAAAAATAAAATTTGTGAAAATAATCTAGTATTTTATAGTTATAATTTGAATTTCCTATTATGTAGCATTTTGTTACCATAATCATTTCAAGGGTTTAATAGTTTTGTTCAAACACCTATCGTGTCAACATATTGTAAAAATACTTTACAGGGGATACTTTTATTTACTTATAATATTAAAATATTTGATATAATATTTTCTTTCTTATAGTCACAAAACAATCCAAAAATATAACTATGATCTGGACATATTTCTTACAGAACTAATTCTATATATTTCATTTGGCTTGATAATATATACAGAGAATTCACTTGGAGCTTTCCGTACTGTTTTATTGTTCACTCTATAGAAATCAGTCTTAAAATTAAATTCCTTATTATGGTATTTATTACACTTCTAAAGAAATCAAGTATCTAACTTTCTCATATTATGCATGGGTATAATGCATATTTGTTTGTGGTTTCTTATCTTTCAAATCTAATGTGATTATTTTATGCCTGAACTGGCAATTATACATAATAAAAATACTAGCTAAAACAGAGCTGCATTGTAGTTCCTTATTGCTAAAATATTATGTAAATATATATCTTTTACCCAAACTAACAATAACAACAATGAAAAGACAAGAGAAGCCGGGCTCGGTGGCTCAGCCTGTAATCCCGCGCCTTGGGAGGCTGAGGTGAGTGGATTGCCTGAGCCCGTGGGTTCGAGACCCACCTGGGCAACTTGGCGAGCCCTCATCTCTACAATAAATCAAAAAATTAGCCGGGCGTGGTAGCGCGCGCCTGTAGTTCCAGCTACTTGGAAGATTGAGGCGGAAGGATTGCCAGAGCCCAGCAGCTCGAGGCAGCGGTGGCCTGGAGCGGCCACTGCACTCCAGTCTGGGCGAAGGAGTGAGATTCCAACTCAAAAAAAAAATAAAAATGAAAAAGACAAGAGAGCTATCATGGTATTAATTCATATGAATTTCAAAAGTATTTGGAGTGAAATATTTTTTCACTGAAAGAAAATGACAGATGAAGTCCTATTATACTCTCCTGAAAGTGAAAGACCTCAGTGAAATGTTGCATTGGTAGACGGCCTCAGGGTGTCAACTTCCAATGGTGAAGTATGGGGTCAGGAATTGATCCTTGGAAAAGCCAATCTTTAAAGTTCCATAAAGGTCAAAGCAATTCACCTTAAGACTGTTTCTTAATAGCTATTCTGGATCATTCTGTAGTCAATTTGATTGATTGTTCTATTTGAGACATCTAAAAAAAGCTTGCCAAAAAAATAGTGAATATGTTGGTAACTTGTAGATAGGACCTGGGAAAAGCAAAACATTTCCTTTTTATGTTGTGCTTCATGTAAAATTTTGTTTTGTACTGAGAAACATTTGGGATCTGTAGCAACCATCTACAAGCATTTTAAATGTCAGCATACACACACACACACACACACGCACACACACAATTTATTTGTTTTTCTAAATGCCTGTTTTTTCATTTGCCTATCATTTTTCCTAATCATTTGGCATTTGCAATGATAAACAGGTTAAGCATATTATTTCGTAAAAGTCATGAACTATTAGGTTTAAAGTGATGACAATAATAACACAGCATCAAAATATGTTTCTCATTTTGGCTTCATCGTTTTAAGATGACAGAAAATCAGTTAGTACTTTTTCTAATTTCTATAAGCTGAAAGATAATAAAGTTGCAATAGCAAAAAACAATCTGTTACCTAAAAACCAGTCAATGATTGGCTTTCCCATTCATCTTTTATTCCTAACAATTTGAGGAAACAAATCATATGCTTGCTTATATCTAACTAAGTAGTAATTATACAAACCGTCAAAAGTTGCCTAATATTTTGAATTTCAGATTCTTAAATTTTGCTGGCAACTTCATCTGTAAGACTGGGTTATCTGACAAAGGCCTAACATTCAGGATCTACAAAGAACTAAAACTTGCCAAAAAGAAAAAAAAGCAAACAGTTCCATTAAAAAATAAGCAAAAGACATGAATAGTCACTTCTCAAAATAAGACATATGAGCAGCCAACAGACACATGAAAAAGATACTCAGCCTCACTAATCATCAGAGGAATGTAAATAAGAGGAATGCAGATCAAAACCACTTTGAGATACTCCCTAACTACAGTAAGATGTTGGCAAGGATGTGGAGAAAAGGGAACGCTTCTAAACTGTTGGTGGGAATGCAAACTAGTCCACTCTGTATGGAAAACACAATAGTGATTTCTTTTTTTTTTTTTTTTTTTGAGTTGGAGTCTCACTCCGTCGTCCAGACTGGAGTGCAGTGGCCGCTGGGCTCCGGTGATCCTTCCGCCTCCACCTTCCAAGTAGCTGGAACGACAGGCATGCGCTACCATGCCCGGCTAATTTTTTGGTTTATTGTAGAGATGAGGTCTCGCCAAGTTGCCCAGGTGGGTCTCGAACCCGCGGGCTCAGGCAACTTGCTCACCTCAGCCTTCCAAGGTGCGGGATTACAGGCTGAGCCACCGAGCCCGGCTCACAATAGTGATTTCTAAAAAAAAAAAAAACTAGAAATTGACCTTTCATACGACCCAGAAATCCCCCTTCTGGGAATATTCATGGAAGGAACACAAATCTTTCTACAAAAAAGATACCTGTGCACACATGTTTATAGGAGCACTATTCACAATAGCAAAAATTAAAAAAAAGTGCAACCAACCATGCTGCACATCAAATCTGGACTGGATTAAAAACATGTGGTACATATATACAATGGAATACTACATGGCTATAAAAAGGACAAACATAAGGACTTTGCAACAACCTGGATGGATTTAAAGTGTATAATACTCAGTGATCTATCACAGAAACAAAAAAATGAGTACCACATGTTCTCACTCATAAGCATACTCCAAACATTTATCATAATACTATTAGAAAGGGATTGGCAGTAGTGGGACACTGCGGAGGTGGGGGGGGAGGACACAACATGAGTAAGGGTACCTGATCTCAAACAAGGTGAAGAGGGGACCACAAGGAAGTCCAAACTTTACCAGTGTGATGACCACTTATAAACTAATCCTGAATTGTACCTCACTTCTTTAAAATAAAATTACATTATAAAAAAGACTGGATTAATAACTATATCTCCTAGGATGGCTGTAAAACTCAAATGGCATAAGCTAAGTGAAGTGCTCAGCACATTACCTGTCATATATTGGTGCTTAAAGAGTTTGGTAATAATTATGACCTTACTGCTGTGAATAATCCTCTGAAGGTGATAAAAAGATTAGTAGATAAGATAACACACAAGAGTGTAGTATTGGCAAATCTGTTTCACATGAATCAGAGTTCTTACCCAGGTAGAAGATGACAGAGAGTGTCATTTTTCACTAAGTCCAGGGCAACTGGGTTTTCCTTTGGTGTTGGAGGAGATCACTGTTTTATTTTAGAAGCACCAAATGAAGTGGTTGACTTTCATTTAAGGTCTATGAAATATGAAAAGTATGCACCAAACATTAAGATCACACTCAGGAGAGCTAGCCACCCACACTAAGGTAGCCATGTGGGTACTAACTGGACAGAAAATTGATTCTTCTCTTCCATCTCAGATTCATTTCAGGCCACAGCCCATGAAAGGAAGCAAGCAGGTAGAAGTTTGGATTCTATTTAAATTTTTAACTTTTTTGACCACCTCTCTCCCCTGTTATTCTCTCTGTCTATTGTTTTTCTTTTTTTCTTTGGAGGAGGGAGAAGGTGGTAAAACCAAATGCACACATGTTAAAGGAAAGTTCTGGTGTTAATGAGAAAGCTTTTGGTCATAAGAAAGAGAAAGTCAATTGATAATGACTTATACATAAAGGAAATTAATTGTCTTTATATAACAATAAACACAAAGATAGGTTGGATTTATACAATTAAAGGTTCAAGAGGTAATTAAGTCTCAGAATCGCCTTTCCCTATTTTCATGTGCTAGTCTTAGTATATTGCCAAGCTTTCTTCGTACTCATGAGATGACAGCCCTAAATATTAGTATTGTTTTACATTAAAGTCCAGAGATAAGAATGGAGAGGTTTTGATTGTCGTCGTTGTTGCTGTTGTTTACATTTATGGGCCTATTTAAATATGTAGAAAACTATCTTACAAACCCTCCACAAGGTCACAGTAAAATTTTCAATAACTTATCACTCACTGTAAATTACAGCATTTCCAGTGGATAGTACAAGTCATAGCAAATATTAGTCATCAATTAATGTAACAAAAGAGCTACATCTAAAAAGATTCTTTTTATATACTAATTCATTAGTGGTGTATTTCTAAAACACATCAACAAATACAAAGTTTCCTATGTTACTACCATACATTTTTGGACTGTTAAGAAAGTTATTTTAATGGTCTCCAAATACAAAAGTGATAGCATCTCTGTCATTTCTGTATCATTCCCTGACAGTTGTTTTGTAGAGAGTGCATTTGTTCTTTCAGAACAATATTTCTATTACATTAGCTAAGTAAGAAACTAACAATGTGCTTAGTAATTGTAGTACAATTTCCTAAAATTACAAAAGGCAATAAATTAAAAATTCCTGGACATAAGATAAGTTGGTTTAAAATTTACAATTTACTCATTCAATAAACAATTATTTGCATCTGCTATATAATGGATATACATACAGTGGGTCATTTTGAACTAGATCAATCAGGAAAGTTTCATGAAAGTGGGTATATTGAAGTTATCCTTAGTGGTTGGAAGTTATTTCTGATAGGCATAATAAGAGTCAGGGCATTTGAGGTAGAAAGGACTGTATTAATACAGAAGCATAAAAGTGAGAAGCACCTTTCAGAGTAGGTTAGCTGGAAAAACAAATTTGATTATGTGACTAATGGAATAGGAATATAAATAGCAAAACTTTTTGGAAAGATTATGAATACTCATAGACATCAAATTATGAATTTACTCTGTGGCTTATTTTATTCTGTAGGTAATGGGAATGGTTGGAGGTGGTATAAGAAAAACACCATATTTAAAATAGTCTTAGGGAATATTTAATCTGAAAACTATGCATATAATAAAGTCGTGTAGGCACAAAAGTTAGAAAGACTAGTTGCAAGGTAACTTTAATATTTAATTAATCATAAGACTTTCTTTTTTTTTTTTTGGACCTCTCTTTTATTTTTTAATTTTTATTATAAAGATGTAGGGTACATTTCAGGGTTAGGTATACAAACATTGATCACGCAGGTACTTTTGTTGATGAGGTATGCCCCTCCCTCCCCCAGCAGTATCCCTCAACTGCCAATCCCACCCCCCCCCCGACACTTTCCCACTACTGCCAGTCACTTTCTTATAGCATTATAATTGTTCAAGGTCCGTTACGAGTGAGAACATATGTTCTTTGTTTCTGTGATACATCACTGCGTATGATCGACTCCAAATCCATCCAAGTTCCTACAAAGTCCATATAATTGTCCTTCTTTATGGCTGCATAATATTCCAATGTGTATGTGTACCACATTTTTTTACCAGTCCAGCTTCGATGGGCAACATGGTTGGTTCCATGTTTTTGCTATTGTGAATAGAGCTGCAACAAACATACATGTGCAGGTACCTTTTTTATAGAATGATTTGAGTTCCTCCGGGTATATTCCCAATAGGTGAATTGCTGGGTCATATGGAAGGTCAATTTCTAGTTCTTTTAGAAATCGCCACACTGACTTCCAAAAAGGTTGTACTAGTTTGCATTCCCACCAGCAGTGTAGAAGTGTTCCGTCTTCTCCACATCCTGGCCAGTATCTGTTGTTATTTGTTTTATTAATGATGGCCATTCTTACAGGGGTTAGGTGGTATCTCAATGTGGTTTTGATTTGCATTTCTCTGATGATGAGTGAGGCTGAGCACTTTTTCATGTGTCTGTTGGCTGCCCATGTATCTTCTTTTGAGAAGTGTCTATTCATGTCTTTTGCCCACTATTTAACGGGCCTGTTTGTTTTTTCATTTCAGTGCATTTGAGTTCCTTGTAGATCCTAGACGTTAGGCCTTTGTCAGATAAACAGTTGGCAAATATTTTTTCCCATTCTGTAGGCTGTCTCCCTGCTCTTGTGATGGTTTCTTTTGCTTTGCAGAAGCTCGTTAATTTGATGAGGTCCCACTAGTCTGTCTTATTTCTTAAGGTACTGGCCTTTAGGTTCTGAATAGGAATTGGTTCCCAGTTCCAATTTCCATAAGCATGTCTCCTGTGTTTTCTAAGACTCTTATAGTTTGAGGCTTTATGTTTAGGTCTTTGATCCATTTAGAGTTAATTTTTGTGTATGGTGATAGGTAGGGGTCTGGTTTCAATCTTCTGCATACGGTCAGCTAGTTTTCCCAGCACCATTTATTGAATAGGTTCTCCTCTCCCCAGTGGTTGTTGTTGGAGGCTTTGTCAAAGATGAGTTGGTTGAGGAATTGAGGCTTTGCTTCCTGCCGGGAGCCGCAATCCTTAGGAAGAGCAAGGTGGAAGGGACCTGAAAACAGGAAAAACACCGGCTGAGAGCAAGGCCCCAGTAAAATGCGGCCATGACAGAGGCAAAGCCCCATGGATCCAGTTGACGGACCTTCCCTAACTTTGAAGGATTGCGTGCATAGGCTTGACAATGTTCCCTCTTTATTTGTCTCAGGCTAATAATTGATATAGTAGATGCTCAGGTGGATGATGGCATTTGACAGCAAAAATTATACATAGGCATAATGAAGGTGAGATTGCAGCAAAAAGGTGCCGCTTGGGGTGTGTAAGAATCTTTTTCCACCTTTTTTCCTATAACATCAAGAAGTCGAGAAAAATGAGTCGACCACTTCCTCATTTCCTTTTAATAATAAATAACAGACCCCAGCTAAGAGCTGGTGGAAAACAACCATTTGAGATAAAAAATAGGCTAAGATATTTTAGGGTAAATAAGTAGCTTGATAAAGATAGAAGTTAGAATATTAATAAATAAAATAGTAAGATTAGATATATATAATAGTATTAGTGATAGTTAAGAAAATATAGGGATATAAGGATAGAAATAAGGGTAATAGAAATAAATATATGGTAGTAAATTAAATAAGGTTTAGAGTTAAGATTTAGTCTTATAGGGTAAGGATATCGTAAGTTTACAGTAGTAGTTATAAAGAAGTCAGGAAGAAAAACAGGATGTTCACAAATGTTAAACTTAAGAAAAACACTATCTGTGGTTGAAATAGTAACTGCTGTCTAGTTCTTGCCCATTGATTAAAAAACATGAATGGCATGGAGTCGGCAGGAAGGAAACCAGATAGTAATTGTGAAAGGTCAACTTTATTGTTAATGAAAAAAGGATGTATGTAGGCGTTTAGTTAGCAACATAAGATACATTTTGTGGGTGCAGGGTTGGGTGGAAGAACTATATAAGCATGTAAAAATTAAATAAAAATTGGCAGAGTCTTGAGCTCTCCCCAGGAAGGTGATTCCTGTCGTTTTTTCTTTTTCTCTGTTCCCAATTCTCCTGTCTCAAGCCCTGACTCTCTCCTGGAGCTGGACTTTGGCAGCTTCCGGAATCTCTATCCTGTTCCATTGGTCTATGTGTCTGTCCTTGTACCAATACCTGGCTGTTCTGACTACTGTAGCGTTATAGAAAAGTTTGAAGTCTGAAAGTGTGATACCTCCTGCTTTGTTTCTTTTGCTAAGGATTGTTTGGGCTATTTATGGTTATATATGTTTCCATATGAATTTCTGTATTGTCATTTCCAGGTCTGAGAAGAATGATGTTGGTAACTTAATGGGTATTGCATTGAATATGTAGATGACCTTTGGTAGGATGGACATCTTAACAATGTTGATTCTTCCTATCCATGAGCATGGAATATTTTTCTACTTGTTTGTGTCTTCTTGGATTTCTTTAAGCAGAGTTTTGTAATTCTCATTGTAAAAGTTTTTCACTTCTCTGGTTAGGAAGAAGCCGAGGTATTTCTTTTCTTTTCTTTTCTTTTTGGTGGCTATTGTGAATGGGATTGTGCTTTTTATTTAGATCTCTGCCTGCTTGTTGTTGGCGTATAGGAATACAACTGTCTTTTGCGCATTTATTTTGTGCCCTGAGACTTTCCCAAAGTCCTTTATCAGTGCAAAAAAGTTTTTGACAGATTCTCTTGGATTTTCAAGGTATAGGATTATGTCATTAGCAAAGAGGGATATCTTGAATTCCTCTTTTCCTATTTGGATACCCTTGATTTCCTTCTCTTGTCTAATTGCCTGAGTTAGGACTTCCAACACAATATTGAACAAGAGAGGTGAGAGTGGGCAGCCTTGTCTTGTTTCAGTTTTCAGGGGACATGATTCTAGTTTCTGTCCATTTAACAATATGTTAGCTGTGGGTTTGTCGTAGACGACACTTACAATTTTGAGGTCTGTTCCTTCTATACCTAGGTGTTTGAGGGTTTTTATCAAGAAGGGATGCTGGATTTTATCAAAAGATTTTTTTGCATCTAATGAGATAATCATGTGGTTCTTGTTTTTACATCTGTTGATGTATTTAATTACATTTATGGTCTTGCGAATGCTGAATCAGCCCTGCATCCTGGGGATAAAGCCTATTTGGTCATGCTGGATGATTTTTGAGATGTGTTTTTGGATCTGATTTGCTAGAATCTTGTTGAGGATTTTTGCATCTATGTTCATTAGGGATATTAGCCTGTAGTTCCCTTTCTTTGTTGGATCTTTACCCATTTTGTGTATCAGTGTAATGTTAGCTTTGTAAAATGATTTGGGGAGAATTCCATCTTTCTCAATTGCCTGGAATACTTTCAATAGGATTGGTATCAGCTCCTGCTTGTACATTTTGTAGAATTCTGCTGGAAAGCCATCAGGTCCAGAGGTTTTTTTGTTTTTGTTTTTGTTTTTGTAGCTAGTTTTTGTATGATAGAGTCAACTTCCTGGATTGTTATTGGGCTATTAATGTCTCAATGTCTTCTTGTTTTAGCCTGGAGAGGTTGTGAGATGTCAGAAAGTCCTCCATTTCATCTAGGTTATCAAATTTGTTTCCAAATATGTGTTCATAGTAATCTCTGATAATCTTTTATATTTCTTCGGGGTCAGTTGTGATTTGATCTTTTGTATTTCTGATTGTGTTTATTTGGAAGTTTTCTCTCTTTCTCTTGGACATTCTGGCTAGGAGCCCATCAATCGTGTTAATTCTTTCAAAGAACCAGCTTTTTGTTTTGTTGATATTTTCTATGATATTTTTGTCTTCTATGTCCCGTATCTGGGCTCACATTTTTGTGATTTGGATTATTCTGCTAATGTTGAAGTTTTGGTGGTCTTCTCTTTCCAGCTCCCTTAGGATATTTGTTCGGCTCTCTACTTGTGATCTTTCCATTTTCTTAATGTGTGCTCATAGAGATATAAATTCCCCTCTTAGAACTGATTTCATGGCATCCCAGAGGTTTTGGTAAGATATATCTTCATTTTCATTTGTTTCCTGGAATCTTTTAATTTCTGCTTTGATTTCAGTGTTGACCCAGTCGTTGTTCGGCTTTAGGCTGTTTAGTGTCCATGTCTTTGTGGGCTTTGGGGAAATGTTATTTGTTTTGATATTTATTTTATTCCACTGTGGTCTGGAATGTGCATGGCAAGTTTTCAACCTTATGGAATTTGTTTATGCTTGATTTGTCGTCAAGGATGTGATCCATCTTGGAGTATGTTCCATGTGGTGATGAGTAGAATGTATAGTCTGTGGTTGTTGGGTGGATTAATCTGTAATCATAAGACTTTCTACAAATGATTTTAACCAGTTTGAAGCAAGAAAGATAATTAATAACCTAGATTAAAGAAATATGAAAATGTTCATCTAATTACTGATTGTGGAATGAGGGAGATTAATATTTATATCAATCAGAAATTTCAAACCTATGTGTCTAGAAATTTGATGCATGATAATTCATGTTAAAAAGCTAATTTCATATAGAAAGGAGGGGAGAAGACACATCATTTTAAAACATGTTGAGTTTCAATGGACAAGAAGTTCAAGCAGTAAGTGGATATTATTTGGGAGTGCAAAAATTCATTTGGATTGAAAGTCATGAGCTGGATTTGTGACTAACCTACATGGATGTGACAGATGATGTTGTAGTTGTAAATAACCTCCCAAAATGATAGGTTTTAAAAAGCAATATGGAGCCAGGCTCGGTGGCTCAGTCTGTAATCCCGTGCTTTGGGAGGCTGAGGTGAGTGGATTACCTGAGCCCGTAGGTTTGAGACCCACTTGGGCAAATTGGCAAGCCCTCATCTCTACAATAAAAATCAAAAAATTAGCTGGGCGTGGTAGCACGTACCTGTAGTTCCAGCTACTTGGAAGACTGAGGTGGAAGGATTGCCGGAGCCCAGCAGGTCGAGGCTGTGGTGGCCGGGAGTGGCCACTGCACTCCAGTCTGGGTGACAGAGTGAGACTCCAACTCAAAAAAAAAAAAAAGCAATATGGATATTATCTTAAAACTTGAAATGGACAGAGAAGAAAGATACAACAAAGAACAAAGAGGAGTGACAGTTCTAGTTTATCCAGATATAATGGAAGCTCAGGAAAGAATATTTGGAAAACGAGGGGAGAGGAGCCAAGATGGTTACCAGGGAATAGCAGTTCAGTGTGCTCTGACCCAGAAAGACACAGAGTAGGGATTCTGCTATTTCTAGACAGAACACTTTTGGATGGATTAGTTATTGTGAACCCAGCTCAGGTCTTTTTGTGTGCACAGACACCATAAAGCCATGGCAGGCACAGAATTCCAGGTACCCCATCTCCTACCCTGCACTAGACATTCTGCACAAGTACACACAGAAAAGGATGATTTGTTTGGAGGAGAAGGGTGAGTGATTAAAGGGTGATTTGAATCATTTACCTCCCTCTAGTAGTGCATGAAACTTAAGTTCTTCTCCTTGCATGATCTCACATTCTACACATGCCAAGCTTGAGGTGTCACTTGGATTCACCCCGCAGATAGGCCTTCCCCATGCAGGGTTACATTCCCTGTTCCACAGGAGCTCTGGCACCCACTATTCCTCCCACCCAGGTTTCAAACTCCTGTGGAACAGGGAGTGTAACCCTGCATGGGGAAGGCCTATCTGCGGGGTGAATCCAAGTGACACACCATTGCCAGCACCTGGTGGAGCAACAGACCAGAGCCTCTCTTGCAGGGCAGGACAGTCAATGGGGATGCAGTCACCAATTAAAGGAAGCACCTTGAACATGTTTAGGAGGATGAAACTCCTTGGAACCAACAGGGGACAAAAAGGCAGGCATGGAAATTCAGGTGCTCCATCCCTCCACCTCAAGCTTGGCATGTGTAGAATGTGAGATCATGCAAGGAGAAGAATGGGGGTGAGGAATTTTGGGTTGATTCACCATCTCCTCCTCCCTCACATGGACCATGAATCACATGCAGCAAAGGCAAAGAATCTAGCCTGTGGAGTTTAGCAGCAGAGAAAAAAAACTGCAGTAACAAGACCATGCCACAGGGTGAAGTTACTCCCTCTCTCACAATAGAGTTTTCACTCCAATGAAGAAAGACTGAAGAATAAGCATCTCTCACAATTTGAAAGAGACAGTGCAGGAAGAAGCAGCCACCAGAGCACAAACAATGGAAACCCCCAGAAAGACCTGCCCTCATTGGTAGCCACAGAAATCAGAGAATGGATGGCACAAATTGACAGGAACCAAGAGAAATATGAAGCAAAACTCAAAATGAAATTATACAGGAAGTAAAAATGGAGTTGACTAACTTCCAAAAAGCCTACTCTGAAATAATAGAAATAAGGAGCTCCATTCTAGAAACCAAAGTAACAAGTATTGAGTAAAGACTCAACCAAGCAGAGGAAAGAATCTCAGATATTGAAGACCAAAATATGGAATTAACTGTCTGTTAACAACACAGAAAAAAAAAGCTCAAAAAGAAGAAAGAAAGCCTTCAAGATCTGTGTGACTTGTTAAACAAACAAACAAACAACAAAAACCAGCCTAAATCCACACTTGATTGGTGTCCCTGAAACAGAAAGAGGAAAGAAAAACACTACGGAAAAAATACTCCATGAGGTCATCCAAGAGAACTTTTCCCATCCTGCTAGAGATAAGCATCCAAGTTCAAGAGATTCAGAAAACACCTGTAAGATATTACATGAGAAGACACATCACAAAGACACATAGTAATTCATCTCCAAAAGGTAAGCATGAAGGAAAAAATTCTAAAGTCAGCAAGAGACAAAGGCTAGACTACCTACCAGGGAAAACCCATCAGAGTTGTTCTAGATTTATCTATAGAAACACTATAAGCCGGAAGGGATTGGAGTTCAATTTTTAATGTTCTTAAAGATAAGCAATTCCAACTAAGAATTTCCTATCCATCCAAGCTAAGTTTCCAAGCTAAAGTGACAGAGAATTGAAATACTTCCCAGCCTTCCAATCTCTGAGATAATATACTGCTTCCAGACCAGCCCTTCACGACACTTAAAAAATGTTGAGCACAGAAAAAAAAAATAGCTATGCACACCCCAAAACTACAGGCAGACACAGAGTTAACAGAGAAAAGAACCCACAAAAATGAAAAAAACACAAATATAAAAATGCAAAAAATAAAAGGAAACAAAGCAAGTACTATGACAGGAATAAACCCTCATATATCAATAAGCAATTTCAATGTGAATGGACTAAATGTGACCCTGAAGAAACATAGAGTGGCAAACTGGATTTTAAAAAAAAAGTGATCTAAGAATCTGCTGCCTCCAGGAAACTCATCTCACTGCAAAAGACACAAACAGACTCAAGATTGGAAGCTGGAAAACAACTTTTTAGGCAATGGAAAGCAGAAGAAAGTAGACATAGCTATTCTAATATCCAACAAAGCAGTCGTCAAGCTATCCAAAATTTAAAAAGACACAGAAGGATACTACTAATGATAAAAGACTCAATCCACAAGCAAGAAATATCCACCCTAAACATATATCTAACCAACAGGAGCACCAGGTTTTATAAGACAATTACTTAGCAAACTAAAAGAGGACATTGCCTCATTGACTCTCACACAATCATAGTAGGAGACCTAAATACATCATTAACAGCTTTAGATAGATAATAGAGGCAAAAAAACCCAAAAGGAGATCTGGAATCTAAACTTGACACTTGATCAAATGGACATAATAAACATCTACAGAACGTTTTACCCAACAACTACAGAGAAAATGTTCTGTTCATTAGCACATGGAACATACTCCAAAACTGATCACATTCTCAGGCATAAATCAAGCATAAGAAAACTTCAAAAGATAAAAATAATACCATGAATCTTCTCAGATCACAGTGGAATAAAAATAAATGTCACCACAAATAAGACCCCTTCAGAACACACAAAGACATGGACTCTAAACAACGTCCTGTTGAATGACTTCTAGGTCAACACGGAAATCAAGACAGAAATAAAAAGAATCCAGGAAACAAGCAAAACCAAAGATACATCTCTTTCCAGGAAACAAACAAAACCAAAGACATGTCTATTCAGAAACTTTGTGATGTCATGAAATCAG
The DNA here is from genome assembly GCA_963574415.1 of Tarsius wallacei. Taxonomy (NCBI): domain Eukaryota; kingdom Metazoa; phylum Chordata; class Mammalia; order Primates; family Tarsiidae; genus Tarsius; species Tarsius wallacei. The sequence continues at coordinate 19,545 of CAUYQG010084190.1, forward strand.
TGTTAAGGGGAAAATTCATAGCATTGCATGCACACCAAGAAAACAGAAAGAGCACAAGTAGACAGCCTAATTTCACACCTAAAGGAATTGAAAAGTCAAGATCAACTAATCCTCACATCAGAAGAATAATTCAGATCACCAAGATAAAAGCAGAGTTATAGGAAATAGAAGACAAAATTATCATAGAAAGGACCAACAAGACAAAAAGTTAGTTCTTTGAAAGGATAAATAAGATTGATGATCCCCTGGCTAGATTGACTATTATTTGAAAAGCCCAGATAAACACATATAGAAATGCAAAAAGCTTATGAGTGAGAACATGTGATACTCATTAGTGGGAAACTGCTGGGGGGGCCGGGGGAGTTGATTGGCAGTAGTGGGAATCTACGGGGGTGGGGGCACACTTTATCAACAAGGGTACCTGCATAATGAACATTTGTACCCTGAATTGTATCACACATTTTTAAAATTAAAATAAATAAATCCCATCCTAAAAAAAAAAAAGAAAGAAATGCAAAAAGCAGAGTCATGACTGGTCCTAAAAAATTCAAAAGATTATCAGAGATTAATATAAATGCAAATAAACTAGAAAACCTAAAGGAAATAGAACACTTTCTGATATCACACAATCTCCCAAGGTTGAAACACGAAGAAATTGAAACTCTAAGCAGATAAATAACAATCCAGAAAATTGACTCCGTTATAAGAAATATATCTATCAAAACAAAACAACAATAACAACAAAAAAACCTGGACCGGATGGTTTCCTAGGTCAATTTTACGAGACATACAAGGAGGAGCTGAAACCAATCTTACTGAAAGTTTCCAGGCAATCAAGAAAGATGGAATGCTCTCCAGCTCATTTTATGAAGCCAAAATCATGATAATACCCAAACCTGGCAAAGACCTAACAAGAAAAGAGAGTATGTTCTCCTTGATGAACACAGATGCAAAAATTCTAAACAAGATTCTAGCAAATTGGATCCAACAGCACATCTCAAGGATTATTCACCATGACCAATTAGACTTCATTCCTGGGATGCAGGGCTGGTTCAACACTTGCAAGACCATAAATGTAATTCAGCACATCAACAGATATAAAACCAAGAACCACATGGTTATATCATTAAAGTCAAAAAAAGTATTAGAAAAAATCCAGCATCCTTTCTTGATTAAAAAAAAAAATTCTTCAGCACCTAGGCATAGAAGGAATATTCCTCACAACAGTAAGAGCCATCTATGATAAACCCACAGCCAACATTTTGCTCAATGGACAGAAATTGGAAGCATTACATCTAAGAATGGGAACTAGACAAGGATGCCCACTCTCACCCCTCCTGTTCAATATAGTGTTGGAAGTCGTAGTCAGATCAATCAGGCAAGAAAATAAATCAGGGGTATCTTAATAGGAAAAGAGGAAGTGAAGCTATCCCTCTTTGTGGATGATATGGTTCTATATTTTGAGAACCCAGGAAGTCTGTCAAACGCCTCCCTCACACCGATAATCGACTTTGGTAAAGTCTTGAAGTATGAAATTAATGTGCAAAGATAGTTGAATTTTATTTTGGCACTATGTGCCAAATAAAAAACACAATCCTGGGCAACCCCCTCAGGTCCCTCCAACTGTGGGAGCTTTTCTGTACTCTCAATAAATCCTGCTTTCTCACTTTAAAAAACAAAACAAAACACAATCCCATTCACAATAGTACACAAAAAAATGAATGCCTTGTAACCACCTAACCAGAGAAGTGAAAGACTTTTAGAGTGAGAACTACAAAATGCTGCTCAAAGAAATCAAGGATGACACAAACAAATAAAAAAAATTTCATGCTCGTAGATTGGAAGAAACAATATTGGCAAAATGTCTGTCCTACTCAAGGTAATCTGCAGATTCAATGCAATACACATCAAATTATCAACATCATTTTTCTCAGACCTGGAAGTGACAATGCAGAAATTCATCTGAAAACAAAAGGAGCACGAATAGCTAAAACAAACTTCAGCAAAAGGAATAAAATGGGAGGTATCACACTTCCAGACTTCAAACTTTACTACAAAGCTAAAGTAATGAAAACAGCCTGGTAATGCTTCAAGAATAGGCACATAAAACAGTGGAATAGGACAGACATTCCAGAAGCAAAATCTCAATCTCTCAAGCAACTCATTTTTGACAAAGCCACCGATAACAACTACTGGGAAAAGGAGACCATGTTTAGTAAATTGTGCTGGGAAAACTGACTGACCACATGCAGAGGAATGAAACTGGACCTCTACCTATCACCACATAAAAAAATCAACTCTAAATGGATCAAAACCTAAAGATAAAACCTCAAACTATGAGAATTCTAGAAGAAAATGTAGGAAACACTGTTATGCACATTGGAATGGGCAACAAATTATTGATCAAATCCCCACAAGCAAATGCTCTAAAGGCTAAGATAGATCAGAGGAGACCGCATCAAACTGAAAAGTTTTTGCACAGCAAAAGAAACTATCAAGAGAGTGGAGAGACAAACCACACAATGGGAAAAAAATATTTTCTTTTAAAAAAAATTTATTTATTTATTATAAAGATGTGGGATACAATTGAGGGTTAGGTATATAAACACCGATTATGCAGGTACCCTTGTTGATGAGGTATGCTCCTCTAGCAGTTTCCCTCAACTGCCAGTCCCACCCCCGCTCTTCTGACAGTTTTCCACTACTGCCAATCGCTTTCTTATAGCATTATAATTGTTCAAGGTCCGTTTATGAGTGAGAACATATGGAACTCAGTTCTTTGTTTCTGTGATAAATCACTGAGTATGATCGACTCCAAATCCATCCAAGTTGCTGCAAAGTCCATATATTTGTCCTTCTTTATGGATGCATAAGGGAAAAAAATATTTTCTAATTATGTATCTGATAAAGTCCTAGCAAGCATCTACAACGAGCTCAAACAAGCTGAGAGGAAAAAACCAAATCAAACCAAAACAAAATAAAACAAAAAACCCTTATTAAACAGTGGGAAAAGGACATGAATAAACACTTTTCAAAAGAAGATATACAAGCACAACAGATAAATGAAAAAATGCTCAACCTCACTAATCATCAGGCAAATTAAAACCACAATGAGATTCCACCTGACTCGAGTAAAAATTGCCATCATTAATAAATCAGAAAACATCAAATGTCGATGAGGGTGTGGAGAAAAGGGAGCACGTCTACACTGCTGGTGGGAGAGCAGGCTAGTTCAACCTCTATGGAAAGCAGAGTGGCAATTCTTAAAAAAACTAAAAATTGACCTTCTATAGTATCCAGTAATCCCTTTCCTGGGACTATACCCAGAGGAACCCAAATCATTCTACCAAAAAGACATCTGCACACACATGTTTATAGCTGCACTATTCATAATAGCACAAACATGGAACCAACCTTACTGCCCATCAAAAGTGGAATGGATAACAAAAATGTGGTAAATATGCATGGTGGAATATTACACAGTCATAAAGAAGAACAAAATCATGGAATTTGCAACAAATTGGATGGAGTAGGAGACTATCATGCTTAGTTATCTATCACAGAAACAAAAAACTGAATACCACATGTTCTCACTCATAAGTGGGACCTGAATGTTAATCACATTAGCACGAGGGAGGGATTGGCAATTACTGGACACTGCCAGGGGAGGGTGGGGGCACATAACAACACAAAGGGTAACAGGTCCTAAATCAGGGGAAGTAAGGGCCAGTTAGAGGCCCAAACATCACCTGTACACAGCCTACTTGTGTAGCGACTCCTGACTTGTACCCTACATATCTATAATAATTTTTTTTTAAATGAGGGGTTGGTTGATAGGGTCACATCCTACAGGAACAGCATGGATATGAACGACATGGAGATGCCCTCTGAGTTGACTTTGATGACTCTGAAGAGAGCAGATAAACTGTAATGGGAGCAAATGACTGAAGTGAATTCAACAGAATCAAGTACAAATGCTATGACACACTTACCAGCTGAAGGGAGAGAGAGAGAATTAGTATCATGGGAAATCTGAAATTCAATCTAAACTGAATTATACAGTGAATTTTGCTAAACATAGGTAATACATCAACACATAGATGACATATCAGCATTTAAATGAAATCAATTCCTCTTCTTGATTTTATATTTTTATTAAGATTAAAACCACCAAATTCTTGGATTCTTAGTAAAATATGTTTGAAACCTTAGTCACTTTTGACTCTTCCTTTTTATGCCATATCCAACTAGGATCTAAGGCAGCATGTTGCAGGCAAGAGAGCACGCATTAAATTAGATGTACATTCCAATTTCAGCTCTAAAGTATACCAGTTTTAAAACCATTATGTATTATTTCTAGGCTCATTTCCCTCATACTTAAGATGAGGACAAAAATGCCCATCTTTTAACATTAGTGTGTAGTAATAGTAATGTATGGGAATAAACCCATTATAGTGTATAGCAGTTAGTAAGTACTTAAAAATCTATTAATTCCATTTTCATTCTCACTAATCCTGACCTATATATCAATGGCATCAAAATCTAAATTTCTCTTTTAGTAGTATAAAGAATCAATTCAAGCTGTTTGAAACTGGATCTAAGAAAATTAGTTAAAAGATGATTTTAATAACTCTGGTAAAATACAAATTGCTGAGCTAAATCAGACATATAACTGCTTATATATTTTCACTTGCTTGCCCTACTTGACACCTAATTTTGATATATCACTAAACCAGTAAACCAATGAATCCTCCAAAATTAAAAACATATATATGTATTATCTTCTCAGTCCAAAACAGACAACCCTGTTGAATTGACCACATAATATTTTTATAATTTTGTTGCACTTCTCTATCCCTAGGACTTCATCCCACAATTCATTATCTAGTCTCTTGCTTTTTTTCCGGTCATATGGTCAGCACTTCTTGCCCTATATACCTTGGCCTTATTTGTGGTTACTCAAATTTGTCTTTTTATATTTGCACATGCTCCCTCTTTTGAATGTCTATCTTCTTTCTCTACCTACCTAACATTTTTCTCATCTTTCAAACTTTAACCAAAGCAATATTTTCTAAGAATATCTTTAACTACTCTCTCTCTCTCACTTATGATGAAATGAAAGGTTTTATCTTTTTCAATGCTTATGATATTGTGTATACTACTCTACTGAGACACTTCTCATATTGTATATAGCTCCTTACTTCAGCGTCTCTTGCAGTCTTTAGTGGAACTTTCTTTCATATTGTTTGATTTTCAATAGATGCTTATTGGATTAAAAAAGTATTGATTAGCATGCATCACAGAGTGGAGACTATATAATATGACCCCCGCACAACATAATTTGAAATTATCTTGATATTAAGTGTCTTATATGGGCACAACAATGAACCTAGCTTTGCAATTTTGATAATTGATTTTTATGAAGGATTTGAATGTCAGAAAGGGTCCAGCAAAGCATGACCAAAGTACTTAAGAGACTGACAGCAACATTCTTATGAGGAAAGACATAATGAGTTGGTATAGATCGGTTTAGAAATGAGAACAATGCATCTATGCACTGCAACTATTTGAAGAGATTTATAAAGGTGATTATTAGTTTAAAAAAATTTTTTACCATCCATCTCCAGAAGAGACAGAATAAGAGAAAAACTTAAATTACAGTAAGAATTGAGATTAGCATTCTAAAGAGGTCATTACATTTGCATGGTTACAAGTATACCAAGAATATTTAATTTGTGCTTACCTTTAAAATAAGAAGAAGTTTTCTTTGTAAAGGTCTTTCACATCCCTGGTTAGGAAGATGCCAAGGTATTTCATTTTTTTTTGTGGCTATTGTGAATGGGATTGTACTTTTTATTTGGGTTTCTGTTTGCTTATTAGTGGAGTAGAGGAATGCGATTGTCTTTTGCACATTTATTTTATAACCTGGGACTTTGCCAAAGTCCTTTATCAGTGTAAGGAGATTTTTGACAGATTCTCTTGGGTTTTCAAGATATACAATCATGTCATCTGCAAAGAGAGATAGCTTGACTTCCTCTATACCTATTTG
>CAUYQG010084192.1:0-22462 GCA_963574415.1 Tarsius wallacei
ATGCGCTACCACGCCCAGCTGATTTTTTTTATTTATTGTAGAGATGAGGTTTCGCCTGCCCAGGCGGGTCTCGAACCCGCGGGCTCAGGCAATCCACTCACCTCAGCCTCCCAAAGGCACGGGATTACAGGCTGAGCCACCGAGCCTGGCAAAAGTCAAACATTTACTACCAGACTATAACAACAATATCAAGAAATCAGCATCCCTTGAACACTCTCAACCAGAAGGAATCACTTCCAAGTCTTTGATCTGTTTCTTCTTGGTAATTCTGTCCTTCTTTATGCATTACATGCCTGCCCTGGTTTTTTTTTTCTTGGTTTACTGATTTTAATGGCTGTCTATTGACTTCCTACCATGAAACGTGAGACTATATAGCATAGTAGCATAGTAATTGAGAGTATGACTCTGGAGAGAAATCACCTGGGTTTACATTCAAAGCCCAATACTACCTAATTGTGTGACCTTGACCTTAGACAAGTTGCTTTACTGCTGTGGGTCTCAGTTTCCTCATGTGTAAAATGGATGATAATAGTATCTTCCTCCTGGAAAGATTATGAAGATTGAAAGCCAAATATACAATGACCTTAGAATGATGCCTGGCACATAGCAAGTACTATATAAATATTGTTTATTATCATCATGAAACTGGCCTGCACACGCTTTCCCTCTACTCATCCTCCTAATATAGTTATACCACTGGTTTGGGTTAAATCAATATTAAATATTTACATTAGGCTATGTAAATATTATTCCCAGGTAAGCCACATAGAATCCTATAATTATGTTTCCTTTCTCATTCCGCCTTTTGTTTTTCCTGGAACTAATACTTTTCTGTTTTTCTTTTTTTTTTTTTTTTTTTTAGTTTTCTATGTACCTATTATTAATTCATCCACAAAATCTTCTGTCAATGCATTCAAATACAAATACTCTCTTGGTTTCATTATTTTCCTTGGCAACACTTCCTGGAGGTTTCAGCTTGCCTGTTCCCATCTGAACGGGTGGCTCCATGGCCTGTTTCACAGCTTCAGTCCTGTCAATAGGACATTCTGGGAGTCCCTTCAACATTATCCTGGGATTTGTGTTTGCAGTTCTCCTGTGTTGGAGGCCCTGTCGGCTGGATTACACTTCCTTTCTCATTCAGCCTTTTGTTTTTCCATGTGGTGGACACTGCTGGTTATCCTCCCAAATCTGTTCTTTTCTTCTTCCATTGTAAAAGCTAAGATGTGTCTGCCCAACTAAAGACTACATTTCCCTACTCACCCTTGAAGCTAGGGGTTACCCATGACTGGGTTTTGCCAAATGAATGCAAGTGGAAGTAATGTATACCACTTCCTGACCTGGTCCATAAAAACCTCCACACTTTTCCCCTCTGCTGAGCTGGAACGTGAAAGGTCCTGCAATTAAACTTTGGTCACGCAGAAAAGGATAATGCCATAAGATAGTTATTATTGAACTTTAGCATGTATCAGAATCACCCGAAAGTCTTGCTAAAATACAGATTTCTGGGCTCCACCCCCAGACTTTTCTGATTCTTTAGGCCTGTTGTTAGGACTTGAGAATTTGCATTTCTAACAAGTTCTTGAGTGGTGCTGATGCTACTGGTCTGGGGGTCACATTTTGAGAACCACTGCCCTAAGGGGTGGCAGAAAAAAAGTTATGCAGAAGAAACCATGTTCCCTGAATGACTAAATGGAGCAGAGTTGTCCTGCTGACCTGGAATATTTACCTTGGGTTGTTAGGTGAGAAGAGAAATAAGTTTACATCTTCATCAGCCACTGAATTTTGGGGGATCTCTAAATTATAGCAGTTAGCATTCCAATCACCATTTCCTCCACTTTTCGTACTCCCATATTTTAGTAAAGCACATTCACCAGTAGCTTCCTGAGAAAAGAAGATAAATTTTTTGAGACTTTGGAATGTGTCTTGACTGATAGTTTGGCTGGATATAGAATTCTGGGTTAAAATAATTTCTCTCAGAATTTCTCTATTATCTTCCATTGCCATTCTGATTCTCAGTCTAAGTGACTTGTATTTTTATTTTTAAATTTCTTTTTAGAAATTTTCCAAAGTGAAAAATGGTTTACATTGACCCTTTGTATACCTAACCCTGAGTTGTACCCCACATCTTTAAAATAAAATAAAATAAAAAAAGAAATCTTTATGATCTTTTTACTCTTGATACTAGGAAATTATGGAATGACATGTCTTGGGTATGATTTTTCTCATTCACTGTGTCGTGTATCATGTCTCTTCAGTTCAGACCCAGTTGATTCTTTTCTGTTTGTTTGTTTGAGTCAGGGTCTCACTCTGTTGCTCAGGCTGGAGTGTAGTGGCATGATCATGGCTTATAGCACCCTCAACCTCCTGGGCTTAGGTGATTCTTCCACCTCAGCCTCCCTAGTAGCTGGGACAACAGGTATGTGCCACCACACCCAGCTAATTTTTTAATTTTATGTAGAGATAAGGTCTGGCTAACTTGCATAGGCCAGTCTCAAACCCTGAAGCCCAAGCAATCCTCTGGCCTTGGCCTCCCAAAGTGCTGGGATTACAGGCATGAGCCATCATACCTGGCCCCAGAATTGATTCTTTAGTGATTTCCTCCAATCTGTTTTCTTGGTTTTTTCTTTCTAGATCATCTGTCGCAAATTTTCTTATCCTTTACGCCTGTAACTGTATCCTTTATCTATACCCTTTACTTCCACAACTTCATTTTTAAATTCTTTTCTGGGAGAGTTCTTCCACTGCTTTTCAAAAGAAAAGATGATTCCCCCCCTTATATATTTAACTACCCAGAACCTTGTCTTGTTTTCTAAATTTTTTGTAGCCTCCTGTTCTCATTTCATGGATGTAGTTTTTTGCAGGGGAAATTTTCTTCTACTCCCTGCCTTGTTTTTCCGAGTTCCTCTTTTTGGTTAGTTTGGTTTGTTCTGGTGTGTTTCATATTGGGGCTTTTCTCACATATCTAGTGATCCTTTTTCACATGGAGGAGGTAAAAGTGTCAGTTGTTAGACTTTACCATAGCTTACATGGGGGACATTTTGTTGGGTGAAACTCCCTAGTTTTTTCTCTTGGACCCACCAGTTGCTTATAGAAGAATCCTCCAATCTCCTACCTGGGAGCAGGGATGGAGAAGACAAGAAGAGGGTGTATGAGCCTTGCTGCCAGCATGCTGGGACTTGGGCTAAGGAAGTGGCTAGGAGTTTTCCCTTTCAGTAAGTATGTCAACTTTCACTTAAATATACCTCTTTCATTAAGATGCCTCCTTCTACCTCAGCAGTACCTCATGTTTCTGATTCAGAACCTATCTAGTGCAGCCTCTTCAAAAAGTATATTGTCTAACTTCTTTTAGAGTCACAGAGGGAATCCTAAGGATATGACTGCTTCTTTTAAAGTCGGTTGTGGATTTCTTTTTTTTGAGTTGGAGTCTTACTCCTTCACTCAGGCTGGGGTACAGTGGCACACAAGCTCATGGCCACCCCAGCATCGACCTTCTGGGCTCTAGGAATCCTGCCGCCTCATCCTTCCAAGTAGCTGGAACTACAGATGCGCGCTACCATGCTCGGCTATTTTTTATTTTATTGTAGAGATGAGGTCTCGCCAAGTTGTCCAGGCTGGTCTCGAACCTGTGAGCTCAGGCAATCTACTCGCCTCAGCCTCCCAAAGTGCTGGGATTACAGGCTGAGCCACCGAACATGGCCTGTGGATTTTAAATCATGGCATGAATTTTTGTTTTCTCTGATCCGCTAAGTCAATTATCACTCAAAATTTTGTTTTAGCTCTCAAAATTTTGTTCACATCTTTTGGCTTTTGCCATCTCCTATTCATCCTCTTTAACATTATGGGTTTATGAGTTTTGTTTTTAGTTCTTTATTGTCATTTTAGTGGGTTTCAGAAGGGAGCAGAAATAATAAACATCTGTCCATCTTTTACTTGACATTTCTATCTCTTCTATGTAAAAATGGAAACATCAGAAAATCTAAATTGTCCAAATTATATTAGTAGTTGTATTATCATGGTAGAGTTGTGTTTTTTCTTCCCCCTATTTTCTGTAATGTGTTTATTCTTTTTAGAATATTTTAATTGTATTTCTTTTGATTCACTGGTTCTAATTCTGGGAATTCATCCTAAGGCACCAGCCAATGATGTGTGCAAGAAACCTCTACCCCACAGTTCCTCAGAGGGTATTTATACTCGATAGGATTGGAAACAACCTAATTGTCCAACAATAGGAGATTGGTTAAATACATTAGGGTGAATTCATATAATGGCATACTCTGTGGCATTAAAAATGAGACTTCGTGAGACTAATGACGTGAAAATGTTCGTGATACTTTGTAAGTTTAAAAAAGATTATGAAACCCATATGTAAGGTACAATCCATTTTTTAAAAGGAGTATGTGTGAATGTATTATACATAAAGAGCATAGCAAAGATACACGTATATATTACAATACTTATAATAGTAACATTTTTGAGCGCTTACTACTTGTCTGGTCATGCTCTAAGCCCCTCATGTGGATTATTTTAGTTGATTCTCACAACAATCATGTGAGGTCAGTGCTACAGATGAAGAAACTGAAGCTAAGAGGATTAAGTTAATTGCTCAAGAGCCATGATTCACATCCAGGTCTATTGACCCCAGAGTCCATCTGCTTAATTATAATCATTGTACCCTCAAATATTAAAAGGCTTGTGGTATTTCAAGTGACACTTATTTTCTCTGTGTTGCGGGGTGGTAATGAAGAGGGAGGCTGAAGAAACAGAAGGGTTATGAAGAGATTGACCTTTGTTGCAATGTTTTCTTTGCAATTAATCAGGGGAGAGGTGCCCCTCTCCCATCTTGTAAAATTTTGTTTTGGAGGTCTGGGAGTTAAACAATTTGTCTCTAATATATGTTTAGGGACAGTACTTTTTTGTGTGCTTGTCACATATTATTAGGTGAAAAGTCATTTAAGGGCACAAGCTGTTCACTTCAAGTCAGATTTCATTAGAAACCAAACCCTATAACAAGAAATCTGAGCAACAAAAGGACAAATAAGCCCGACTTCTTTTGAGCAACATTCTGTTGACTAAAAGTTCCAGATTTTGTTTTTTTTTTTGCTTGTGTTTTTCCATCATACCTAGTGCAGAGTGGTTTATGGGCTGTTGGCCTGCTGACTAGTCGTCCTAAGCAATCATCTGAAAAACCAATGCTGTTGTTACTGCTACCCCATTCTAGAGTTTGTGCCTAGAGCCTGGGACTTGCAGAGCTAGGCTGGGTGTCTCTTGTGCCATAGTCAAGGACAGGCGCTCTCAGGAATATTTGTGAGATGCTTGTACCTGTCATCTCCGCAATCGCTGCGGGTCCCAGCTGCATCTGATTAAAGGTTCTTCCTGATTTATAGAGTCCACCCCACCCCCATTCTCACCCTGTGCTGCTTGAACTAGATCATTAAGATGCAGCAGGTGCTCAATATTGTTTTGCTATAAAACTAAATGGGCTTAAAGTGTTCAGAGATAATGCATTCCTATATTAGAATATTTATGAAAGAGTAAAGATATTCTGGTTTGGCCCCAGTCCCAACATATTTTCTTCTCTAAGCCCCACACATTAAAAACTGTATTTTTTATTTCTTTCCTTTTTTTAAATGTTCCTTCTGCAATGGTTGCTTCTGATTAATATCCTTGTGCTCTCTGAGACCCAGAAAGTGGTTTAGTTTTCCTAGGACACTTTAACAATAGCATGATTTACAGAGCAATTCATTGGAGCCAGGGAGCAATGTAATATAACAAAGCATTTTTCACAGGCTTTCTCCCTGTAGTTGCCACAAATGCAAAACCACGGATAGGAAAAGCTGAAGTGCAGACAACACAGGAACCAAGGTAAATTCATGGGTATGAACAAAAGGCACAGGTTTCCAAAGGTCATTGTGAATAATCAAACATCTACTAGGGACACATTGACCCCAGGTAAACCCCAAGCCAAGGAAACAGCAGGGGTGGGGTTGGGTGGAGTTCTCCTCCCTGGGATTCCAATCTAAGACACCGGTGTTGTCACTTAGCCATATCACCTGCAGAGTGCAGTTGATGGGCACCCCCGTCTGTGTCACCAGCAGTGGGCTGAATACGTGCCCCGAATCACTGACTGTTGTATAATCCAGTGCTAAGGAGCAGACAGACTAGAATCAGATTCCTATGACTCACTGGTGTGTGCTGATGACATTGTGCAAAGCAAGTGGCTTCCCGTGTCAGAACCATTTCACAAACCATGGAGAGATTTAAAAGAAAGTTCTTCTTGTTAGGAGCCATTCCCCATGAGTTAGTGGCAGCTCCGGTCATGAGAGGCTTGATCATAAGTCCAGGTCGAATGCAGCAGGTGGCCTTGGAGCCTCAGACTAAGAGCCGGCCTTCTTCCCCCAGCTGGGTCAGCAGCTGCCTATGAAGTTTTGCTCCGGACTTGACTGATGATTCATCTGAACAAGTTTTTTTCCTTGCTGACTCCTCAAATTCCCAGACTATAAAAAGGAGAATTTGAGGAGGGCCTCTAAGTCAATCAGTTCGTGAATAACTCTTGATTAAACAACCTCATGTGTCTAGTATTGGGCTCGCTGCAGTGGTCCCTTACAGAGAAAAAAAGACATATGGTCCCTTCTCATAAGGAGCCTCTGGTCTAGTTGAGAAATCATATAAGTACAGGTGAAACAATAAAAAAAAACAATAAAGTACTGAACTGAATGTAGCATGAGGGCTAAATGCAATTGCAGTTGCATTCAGAGGGCTGGAGCTGTGTGTGAAGTGTTCATGAGTTGGAGTGAGCTGGAAATGTGGGAGTCCACTGGAGGTCAAAACGCATGCAATGTAAAGTTCACAGCATTTCTTACACTGGGGTAAGGTTGGAAAAAAATGTTGAATAGTAAGTATCCTAGGCTGAACTGTCTTTCCTTCTGGCCGCTTGTGAGATGCACTGTGAGATGGAGTGCTCACCAGAACTTTCATAGCATGGTAGCCATCCTCCAAGATGGCCCCTATGAGTTCGCCTCCTGGCATTCACACTCTTGTGTGGCTCTCTCACTTTGTACCACTGTTGTTCTGTATGACCAATAGAATATGGCAGAAATGATGGCATGCCATTTCTGAGATTAGGTTATAAAATATACTGTGATTTCTTTCTGGGTTTCTCTCTGTCTCGCTGTCTCTTTCTCTGTCTAGCACTGGGCAAAGCCAGCTGCCATGTGCAACCCTGTGGAGAATAGCCATGTGGAGTGGCCCACACATCAAGGAACTGAGACCTTCTACCTACAGCCATGTGAGTGAGCTTGGAAATGGATCCTCCAGCTCCACTCAAGCCTTCAGATGACTGCAGCCCTGGGCAACTGTTTGACTGCAACCTTGTGAGAGACTTTGAACCAGAACCATCCAGCTAAGCTGCTCCTGGATTCCTGACCCACAGGAACTATGTGAAATAATGCACATCTGTTATTTCAAGTCTCTTCTGGGTCATCCTGAATTCTGCACTCCAATCCTCAACTCAGGCTATGCTTTGTCCTCTTCAGGCTCAGTAGAATAAGAGCATCTGGTTGCAGCACTTTTCAATCTGGGACCAAGTTCATACCAGCTCTTTTCAATTCAGGGTTGTCGCAACTTCTCTCAGTTAATCATATCAGCCTCTGCTGCCATTCTGGGTTTTCAAGAGTAGTCAGAGATTTCCCCGACTGTGTGTCCACACACAGGACCACTGCATGCTGTACAAGAGTAGGTCTTCAGCCACACTGTTGATTGGACATGATGTGTAGTCTTCTATGTGGTTTGTGAAAACCACAAGCTGGAAAAAAATCTGTCAAGGAACGAATGGCATCCGTACCTTCCCCGCAATAGTGGACATGAGACATGAGGCACTTATCCAGAGACCTTTCTGTGGCTTTTGCAGTTGAGAGAACTGTCTGAATCAGGAATCACGAAGCTGCCCACAAACATGATGAAATCCTGCTGTTGGCAAAGCACTTGCTGAACACACAGTTTTCTTTTGGCTAAAGCTGAGAACTGGCGATATCCTCAAAGTGGCTGGACTGTGTCGCACTTAGGGAAGATAGCAAAGCATCAGGTTGGCAAAAGCTAGAGAAGAAAGAGAAGAGCCGCAGTTCAGCATCACAGACACTCTGCCTTCATGGTGGCACAGTCGGTTTCTCCTTCCAGTATTCTCTGCTTTGGTGAGAGGTGACACCATCACTCAGTTTTTTTAAGCCATGGGAGGGAATGGTTTGGGGGCCCCCACAAATCTCCATCCCTTTATCCAGTCATCATGTCTTGTAAAGAACCTTCTATTTTTTCCAACCCATTTCCTATCCTTCATTTCCACTGCAACTGCCTTGGTTTGGGCTTTTACCATTTCTTTCCTGGATTACCACAGGAAATTGCTTTATACCTGGGGAGTCAGAATTATCTTTCCAAGGCAAAGATCTGATAATGTAATACCTTTGCTCAAAAACATTCAGCGTCTGTACTTTACAGAATATAATCCAAACTCTTGAACATGGTGGACAGAGTTCTCCTCCTTCCCTTCCTGAAAAATCAAAATAAGCTTTACTCACATAGTGTAAAGACCTTGGCTTGAATTCTGGTTCTACCACTTATTAAGTTCTCTAAGCCTTGGTTATCCCTTTTGTAAAACGAGATAATAGTGCTTGCCTACTACAGAGCCTGGCCTGTAGTAGGCACACCTCAAGTAATTGTGGAGGGAATGGATATATTATATATAAACACATGAATAGCTCTTATATGTGTGGTAGTGTCAGAGGGAGTTTTGCATTAAATGGCTCTCTTTCTTAATTGTAACCATGTTATTGTTACTGTGTGTGTGTGTGTGTGTGTGTGTGTGTGTTTCAAGCAGAAGTTATTGAACAATTTCCTAAATCCTCTAACCTCTCTCTTTTCATCCATGTTCAGCCATGACAGTCAATCTTCAAGCCTGTCTTTGGGTGATTTGTTTTCTTTTCATGTAATAGTGTTTTTTTCTGCTACTAGTGAATTTTTGTGAATAGTATCTGATTCTAGAAACCCTAAGACCAAGAACAGAGAAAAAGATTTATTTGAGAAGACATAGACCCACCTAATACAATTAAATTTTATGTCTTCAAAATAGTAGAAAGAATAAATAAAATAAATTTAAGCTAATGTGTGCAAGTTCCTGCCACATAATAAATATGAAGGTCTCTGTCTTGCTCTTTGATCTTCTCCATGTTGATGTGAGTTGAAGTTTTCTGGTTGCAAATGATAAAAACCTACTGTACCTAACTTAAGGAAAAGGGAATAAGTTAGAGAGATTTTGACCAGGACTTTGCCAGAATTAATGCTCTCTAAACTTTTTGTGTGTATATGTGTCTTGCTTTATTTCATTCTATCTTCAAAGTTACTAGAGAGAGGATCTTGGCATTCTTAGCATGGTCTGACTTGTGACAAGTCTCTTGCTTTATTTCATTCTCTTTTTTTTCCATTTATTTCATTCTGTCTTCGAAATTCCAGGATAGACTGAATCTTGGCATTCTTAGCATAGTCTCCCTTACGACAAATGTTCAATCTCTTTGGGATTTTTAGGAATGGTGAAGAAGTGCTGGTCAAAGAATCAACCAATGTCCTCTCAGATAACACCTAAGAGCCTTCCCAGCCTGACTTCAACCTATCCCTTCTTTTTACTCTTTCTTTCCTACCCCTGAGGCTTTCATGACTTTATTCCTTCTGCCTGATATTGCCCTCTCCCTCCCTCCCCCTAGAAGTCCTATTCAAAGCCAGTCATGAATCTAACTTGAATGTGTTTCTGCAGAAACCCTTAAAAAGCTAGAAATAGTAAGGCCACGTTACAAGCCTTAAGGACATCGAAGCCCTTAACTTCCCTGAAAATGACTATAACAAGTGAAAAAAAAAAAAGAAGTCTTATTCAACCTTCCAAACTCAAATGTCATCCCAAAGAAAATATACAAATGGCCAATGAGTACGTGATAAGATGTTCAACATCCCTAATTAATAAAGAAATGCTAGACAAGACCACCACAAGATACTACTTCATATCCATTAGAATGGCTACTACCAAAAAAATAAAAAATAAAATAACAAGTGTTGGGGGGCGGGATTGGCAGTAGTGGGAATCTTCCGGGGGAGGGAGGCATACCTCATCAACAACAGTACCTGCATAATAATATTCGTATACCTAACCCTGAATTGTATGTACCCCACATCTTTAAAATAAAAAAATTTAGGCTGGGCTCGGTGGCTCAGCCTGTAATCTCAGCACTTTGGGAGGCCGAGGCGAGTGGATTGCCTGAGTCTGCGGGTTCGAGACAAGCCTGGGCAACTTGGTGAGACATCATCTCTACAATAAATCAAAACATAGCTGGGCATGGTGGCACATGCCTGTAGTTCCAGCTACTTGGAAGGCTGAGGTGGAAGGATTGCCAGAGCCCAGCAGGTTGAGGCTGGGGTGGCCAAGAGGCATGCCACTGCCCTCCAACCTGGGTGACAGAGTGAGACTCCAACTCAAAAAATAAATAAATAAAAAATTTAAAAAAATTTAAATAAAAAAAGAAAATAACAAGTGTTGGGGAGGATGTGGAGAAATTGGAGTTCTTGTGCTTTGTTGGTAGAAATGTAAAATGTTGCAGCTGCTGTAGAAAACGGTGGGGCAATTCCTCAAAAAATTAAAAATAGAATCACCATATAATCAGCCCTTCCACTTTGGAGTATATATTCAAAATAATTGAATGCAGGGTCTTGAAAACATATTTGTACACCCATGTCCATAGCAGCATTATTCAAAATAGCCAAGAGGTGGAAACAGCCCACGTCCATCAACAGATGAATGGATAGGCAAAATATGATATATACAAACAATGAAATATTATTTAGCCTTAAAAAGAAAGAAAATTCTGACATATGCTACAACGTGCGTGAACCATGAGAACATTATGCTAAGTGAAGTAAGACCGTCACAAAAAGACAAATGTTGTGTGAGTTCACTTATATGAGGTATCTGGAGTAGTCAAATTTATAGAAACAGGAAGTAGAATGGTGGTTGCCAGAGGCTGGTGGGAGGGAGAAGTGAGTTATTGTTTCATGGGTACAGAGTTTCCATTTTACAAGATAAAAGAGTTCTGTGGATGGATGGTGGTGATGGTTACCCAACTATGAAGGTACTTAATGCCAGTGAACACTTAAAAATGGCTAAGCTGGTATATTTTATGTGATGAATATTTTACCACAATTAATAATAATAAATTAATATAAAAGTGACCACCCACATTTTACAAGTTACTGATTGCAAAACTTGGATGTAACTCTGTATGTATGATATAGGATAAAATGTCCTCTGATAGTTTCTTTCAAAGAAAATCAAACTTTAAACAAAGCCAATTACTTAAAAAACAAAAAAGCAAAAAACTCTCAAGTGTCATAATTTCTGTGCACTCTTCCCAGGACAGTGACTCTCAAATTGAACGGTGTTTCCCAAAATTTGACACAAATAAGAATTGCTGAGAAACTTGTTAAACTGCATTTTCCTCAGCCTCTCTCCCTGAGATTCTGAGTTGGAGGCCTGGGGATCTGCATTTAAAAAGTAGATTTTAAAAAGTTAGTTATGTTCCTCCCTGGCTGCCCGAGGATCAGCTGCCATCATGAGCAACACGGTAACTATCTGGACCAGGAAGTTCATGATCAACCAACTACTTCAGAGAAAACAAGTAGTCATCTATGTCCTTCACCCTGGGAAGGCAACAGTACCTAAGACAGAAACTTGGGGAAAACTATCCAAAATGGACAAGACCACACCAGATGTCATCTTTGCATTTGGATTGAGAACTCACTTTGGTGGTGGCAAGACAACTGACTTTGGCATGACTTGTGATTTCTCGGATTATGCAAAGAAAAATGAGCTCAAACACAGACCTGCAAGACACAACCTGTATGTGAAGAGAAAGGCATTCAAGAAAGCAGCTGAAGGAACACAATGCAGAATGAAGACAGCGGGGGGCTGCAAAGGCCATGTCTGGTGCTGGCAAACAGCTGAAGGAGTAAAGATGTGGCAGTGACGGTCATCTGTGGCCACTGTGTGAATTTTTCCTGAGCAGAATAATAAACAAAAAACTTTCAAAATAAAAAAATCAGAAAACATTTCTGAATCTGCTTCACATGGTCTGTGCACAGCCAGAACGGTCCTCCCACTATGTGCCTGTAGCTCATGGAACATGTCTCTACTGTGGCCCTTACCAGGCCCTGTTCCCTCTGCCTCTGGCTCTTCACCTGAAAAAGAGGTTCTGCCCCAGGTGCCTGGTATCCTTATCACCCAACACCATGCCTGGCACATAGCGGACACTTTATTTACATGTACTTATTGAATGAATTATTATCTTCTGAGAAGTGTTTGCTGTTGTCAATAATCAAAAAACTCTCATGGCGCATCACATCCTAGAATAGATGACATTGACATGAGAGGCCCAACAAGGGCACCCCCACTTCTAGTCTGGACAGGCATCAAGGGTGGTGGAGACGATTGCAGACCCTGCAGGGTAAGGGTGGGTGGTGGTTATGGGAGTTCTAGAGAGATGAAGTTTATCGATAGGAAAAAAACCAACGTCCTGAAATATACCAAGAGAGAGCAAATGGGAGGCGGAAGATGACCATTTTTGGCCAGGAAATCCCTGGAAAGGAGCCCTGGTTTTTCTGACTGCTTCAAACTAGCAACTCAAGGGAAGCGTCCCCTGCCAGGGAGGCAGGAAGACAGGCTCAGGCAGAGCCGCTAGCCTGGGGGGCTGCCAGCACCCCGCAGCCGGGCCTCTCAACCAAGCATAGGGACTTTTTTTGTGAGGAAACAAGAGCAAACGAATAATCCCGGCTGGCAGGGCACCTCCTGAGGAAGTCAAGAGGCTTGGCTTTCAGTCGCCCTCACTTCCCATATGCCGGTGTGTTTGTTGGCACCATGCTCCTGTTAATTAAAGGAAGTGTGTGTGCCTTGGGCACTGGTACCCTGGCCCCAAACATCATTCTTTCCAGGGGTCTTCAACATAGTGCCGCCACCAGTAGAATCAATTAGGCTTCCTCCCAAAAGTCGGGCTGATTTCCAAGCCCGGAGGTGAAGCAAATTCCCCTGCTGCTGCAGCCCGAGACTCATACTGCAGCTCATACTCAACCAGGTTACTCTGGTCTGGGAGCTCCAGGGTCCTGCTCTGAGGGACAATCTCCTGAAATAGATAGAAAATTAATACGTGGGGCGCAACCCACCAGCCTGAGAGATCCAGGGACTGCGGGGAATCTGCGGTTCATGTACTGTAGTCTTTTATAGCCTATCATAACCCATCACAACCCTTCTGTCCTGTTTTATTGGGCCTGGTCTTATAAACAATTTTTTTTTTTTTACAAAGCCAGAGAAAAGGTACCCCACACAGAGGTGAGCAAGCCTCATTGGAATCAGTAAAAGTTCTGCCTGAAGTATGACAGTCTTCATTAAAACGCCACCAGAGCTTCTAGCTGTCCAGCTTGCTCTCCGTGTTGTTCACCCAAGAGCCAAGACAGAGGATGAACCTGGAGTCTGGAGGGAACCTGGAGCTGATGGGCGGCTTCCGAAAATCTCCGAGGGGTATCGAAGTGGGATCCTCACACTCAGTCCTTTCTCCGTTTTCAAGCGTCATCATGGGGAAGGTTCGCCTAGCAACAAGCTGCCTTGGGCACTCAGAGTGTTATAGAATGGAACTGGGGTCTGCTCGCCAGGCATAGTAAGACCAGATACCCACAATGAGGTTTGCAGCAGTAGAAAAGAAAGCGTCTGTTTCCAAGGTGCCAAGCAAGGAGGACCAGGCAGCTGACACTTAAATCCTCCCTGATGGCTTGCACTTAAGGGTACTTAAAGGCAGGGGTACCTTTCTGGAAAGCAGAAGTTACAGGCAAAATCATGAATCAATACATGGAGGTTACATGTTGGTTTGGGCCTAAAAGGGCGGGATATCTTGAAGCATAGGCTTACAGGTCATAGATAGATTCAAAGATTTTCTGATTTACAATTAGTTAAGGAAGAGAAGCTTTATTTAAAAATCTGGGGTCAGCAGAAAAGTACATCAGCTCTGGTTCATGGGCATGACTTTCTCCAAGCCCCTCAGGAAGAAATTTGGAACAAAGAAAGGCAGTCAGATTTCATTCCTCCTTCCCCCATTATCTGAGGTCTGTGCTCCAGTAGATTCGTTTGGTAGGGGTCTGGGTTCTGAAAAACAACTCAAAGACACATGTTAAGATGCTATCTTTAGTTTCTGTAGTGGAACTAAACATCTTATGATTCTAGCTTCCTTGGCTATTGTTACCTTCTTGTTTATCAAGTCGCTTATTTACTTCCCAGGACTAGTTAGGTGCCTGGAATTTTCCTTGAAGGAACTTGAAATTTTTCTTTATTTTCCCGGGGAGGACCATAGGACCCTAAGAGAGGGTCCCTGCTCTGTCTCAAGAGGCAAACAACCCTTAGGGAATTCATGAAGGCTCTGTACTACATTAGTCTTGGCAGTTCCTGGAGCCCTGTCCTCCTTCCTCCTTCCTCTCCTGGGACTCCTTGCTCATGTTGTCCTGACATTCATAGATTCATTACAGAATGTTCTCGTGGACACACACACACACTTTAAATATTAATCATAGTCTTATAATGAGACAGTCACTGATTTAAAGATGAGTAAATTAAGGCAGACAAAGGTTGTAGAGCCAGAATTCAATCCCTGGTCTTTGGACTTGGGAGCCAAGAATTCTTTCTGCTTAACCATTGTCTCACTAGGCTTCTTGCTCTAATTCACTCATTTACATCAAGCTGCTTTGGACTTTGTGTACTTTAATTTTCAAGATTATTCCAAGCCGGGCTCGGTGGCTCAGCCTATAATCCTGCGCTTTGGGAGGCTGAGGTGAGTGGATTGCCTGAGCCCGCAGGTTCGAGACCCGCCTGGGCAACTTGGCGAGACCTCATCTCTACAATAAATCAAAAAATCAGCTGGGCATGGTAGCGCGTGCCTGTAATTCCAGCTATTCGGAAGACTGAGGCGGAAGGATTGCCGGAGCCCAGTGGGTCGAGGCTGCGGTGGCTGGGAGCGGCCACTGCACTCCAGTCTGGGCAACAGAGTGAGACTCCAACTCAAAAAAAAAAAAAAAAAGATTATTCCAAATTTCCCTCTTTCCCTCCTCCATCAATCGTAACAGACAGGATTGCTAATCAAAGCAACAGAGGAGTAGAGAGCACAGGGAGGGGAATTACTGAGAGACAGTTACCCCTAAAATTATGCCACATAACCAAGTTACTTTGAGTCACTCCAACCCTAAAAGGGAGAAAACAGCATAGAAAACCCACCAGCCCTGAGGTGGTTTTTAGTTTCCAGGATGCTCTTGACACGGGAAGATATGACTCTTCCTTTTAATTGGCCTTTCCAGCACCAACAAAAAAGCAGCTAAAAAGTTAAATGAGTAAGGATGTGAAAGTATGCAAAAAGATGAACTTTAAAGGGACAGATATATCATCACCAGTTGTAAAAGAAATGTAGAAACCGTGGAGTACAAAATTACCACCCGGAAGTCCTCCTGGGTTCTGCGTCTTGGAACTAGTCTGTGGGTAAATAGGTGACAAGGCTCTCAGCCCCGGGGCTGGGGAGGATTCCTGAAAATGAGGCATACTGCAGCATTGCTGAAGCAACGGGGTTGACTGGGACCATGTGCTCTCAGCCAGTAGAACTTGAGAAGGATTGGAGGAAGATACTGTGCAGCCCATCCTGGCTGAATACCTTCCTCTCCTGGAGTCTTTTGGGGCAGGGCTCCAGGTAGCAGGAGCATATGAGCCACCAACATGCTTCTGTGAGGTTTGCTACTGTATGATGAGCTTGGGTGGAGCACTTCTTGTCACCTAAAGAAACAGGGCTTGGAAACTGGAGTCCTGTTTGCCAAACCTGCCTTAAATGCAGCCATTGTGCTAGAGATCCAAATGACAGCCCTGGTGGTGCTAGCTTCAAGGACCACACTGTTCCTTTGACAGCGCCAAGCCCTGAACCCCCATGGCTTGGATGGGTTCCCTTTGGCCACCAAGGAAGAGGAGTTCAGAATTCTCATCCAGTAGGTTCTTAGCATCTGATGAAAATCTAGGATCTAGGGTGGAGAAAAAGAATCCTTTTTTTTATAGCATCTTGTAACAAGTTGTTCCAAGTTCACAAAAAGCTCCCAACTTTGAGTGACTCTTAGAGGAGTTTGTTGTATATGAGTCAGAGCCACATGGATTACATTTCCTTTAAAATATACGTCAATTTGAAAATTAGAGGGGAAAGTGCCTGGGACGAGACATGTTTGGATTTCTGTCAAACTCAGAGCCTTTGGAAGCAGCTTAGAAGCCAGGATGTGGCTTCTTAGGACTCCCCTGTCCTCTTCCCCTTTCATTTCTCCATTCCATGTTCAGCCAGGTTCCTTCTCGGGTCTGGTCACCTCAGCAGACTGCACCAGCCTTTGACAAATCCTGGCGCTGAGGACCACTTTGGTGTTAACTTCTCGTCTTGGAGTCCCCTTCTGATGCAGGTAGTAGATATTTGGACTCTAAACTTGTTCCAGGCACATGATCCGGGTTTTGATTTTTTTCATGGTGGTCTGTTTTTCCCCCCACTAGAGCCACAGCAGAGATACACTTCCTTGATGTCTTTCTGGGTTGATGTTTAGCTTTTCTTAGAGCATCTGGGCTTTATGTAAGGGACTCAGTTCCAACCTGTCACTTCATCCAGGCTTGAGGCCTCATCTCCTGTCTCTGCATGGGTGTTAAACCCAAGCCCCTGGTTCTGCTGTCTCCCCAGGGTCACAGCAGCATAAGCTCCAGAGCTGGCCGTTTTGATGATCAGCTTCCTCTATTTCAACACCTGGGGATTACCTTTCCTACCTTGCAAGCTCATTCACACATTATTTCTTTACTTACTTATTTTATTTTTAAAAGTTGTGGTAAAAATAGTCCAGGTGCAGTGGCTTACGCCTATAATCCCAGCATTTTGGGAGGCCGAGGTAGGAGGATTGCTTGAGCCCAGGAGGTTGAGGCTGCTGTGATCTGTGACCTGTGACCTGTGATCGCCACTGCACTCCAGCCTGGGTGACAGAGTGAGACCCTGACTCAACAACAACAACAACAAGAAGTTGTGGTAAAAAGTACACATAATATAAGATTTACCATCTTAACCATTTTTCAGCATCAGTTCAACAGCATTAAGTACATTCATGTGGTTGTGCAACGTTACCACCATCTATCCACAGAACTCTTGCCATTTGCAAAACTAAAACTGTACTTATTAAGTGATAACTCCTAGTTCCTCTCCCCCAGCCCTTGGCTACCACCCTTCTACTTTCTGTCTCTGCAGATTTGACTACTCTGGGTGCCTAATATAAGTAGAATTATACTGTATTTGTCCTTTTGTGATTAGCTTATCTCACTCAGCAAAAATGTCCTCAAGATTCATCCATGTTACAGCATGTGTTAGGATTTCCTTCCTTTTTAAGTCAGAATAATATTCCTTTGTGTGTGTGTATATGTGTGTGTGTGTGTGTGTGTATCACATTTTGTTCATCCACTCATCTGTTGATGGTCACTAGGGTTACCTCCATTTTTTACCTATTACAAGTAATGCTGGGTGTACAAATGGTGTACAATGATGTACAAATATCTCTTTGAATCTCTGCTTTCACTTCTTTTGGATAGATACCTAGAAGTAGAATTGCTGAATCATATGGTAATTCTATTTTTAGAAGAATTGCCATACTATTTTCCATAGCAGCTGCACTATTTTATGTCCCCACCAACAGTGCACAAGGGTTTTAATTTCTCCACATCCTCACTAACACTTGTTATTTTCTGCGGGTTTTTTTGATAGTAGCCATTCTACTAGATATGAAGTAGTGTCTCACTGTGGTTTTAGTTTGCCTTTCTCTAATGACTAGTTAAGCATCTTTTCATGTACTTTTTGGCCCTTTGTATATCTTCTTTGGGGAAATGTCTATTCAAGTCTTTTGTCCATTTTTAATTTAAGTGGGGTTTTTTGTTGCTGTCATGCATGCATTTTAAGAGCTTTATTTTATAAAAATATTTCTAGGTGTTTATGTGGGAGGATTTCCATGCTATGCTGTGGCCATTTTGCTGGATCAGAGAGTCTCTAAGATTCCCTTGTTGTTGCCTTTCACTGTACCCTCTGCAATGTCCAATTTCACAGCCAAGAAACTTACCTTCATCCTCATCCTTTTCTGGAATGTGTTCTACCTTTTTCCTTGTCATAAGGGACCTGGCTTTGTCCTGATGAGACCACCGTCCCAGAAGCCCTCTCAAGTGAAGGACACAAAATGTCCCTCCACCTTTTCAAAGCGCACATGCATCTCAGGCTCTGGAGAAGAGTTTAGACCTTACTGAAGATGCTTAGTCTCTCTCCACTCCAATTCCTGCCATCCCCTTCGGTGCCTGTACTGTGAACCCTGCAGTGCTTCAGCCTCAGCTTCACTGGGTGCTGTGAACAGAACCCTGACTTTGGAGATGAACAGATGGGACTTCACAATTCCATGATTATTGTGGTTCCTAACCACCTGCACTTTTATCTTCTCACCTACAAAAAAATATGGGCTAGGAAAACTCACCTTAAGAGGTGGTTTTCATAATTAAGTGAGATAATGCCTTTTAGATGCCTCGTCCTTCAGTTGCTGGCACAGGGTAAATGCTTATGAAGTTTATTTCAGTTTCACTTCACTTCCACTCCACCTTCAGCAATCATGAGGCCACAAATCAGATTTTATTCTCACCCAGAACAACTCCCCTCTTGTGACGTGGAACTCTGGAATTCTTTGTGACCCTGTCTTCTTAATGTACTTTATTAGTTCCTGTGGCTGCTTTAACAAGTTACCCCAGAGTTGGTGGCTTAAAACAACACAAATTTATTCTCTCATAGTTCTGAAGACCAGAAATGTCAAATCAGTATAACTGAGCTGAAATCAGGGCCCACACCTCACTCCCTCTGGAAGTACCAGGGGAGAATCTGTGTCTCCTTCGGCTTCTGGTGACTGCTGGCATTCCTCAGCAGGGGGCCACAATACTCCCATCTCTACCTCTGTGATCATATTGCCTTTTCTTTTTTCTGGTGTCAAATCTCCATTTATGAGGACACTTGTGATTGCATTTATGACCCACCTGGATAATCTCCCAGTCTCAAAGTCCTTCATTTAATCACATCTGTACAGTCCTTGTTTAGCCACATAAAGTGACATTCACAAAGTTCCAGGGATGAGGACACGGGTGTCTTTGGTGGGGAGCATTGTTCAGCCTACTGTACCACCCACCCACCACCCACTCGTCCTCTCTTGCTGAATCTGCTTCTCGGTTGCGTCACACTGTCGAGTCTTCCCTCACTTCCTGTACTTAACCTTGGTCCTTCAGGGTTACTTCCCTCCTCCTCACAGCTGCACCCCATCACAGATCACCTCCACTACATTCCCCAGAACCTTCAGTGTCTCCATTCCTCTGACCTTCTACCATGTTAGTCCTTCTAATCCACCCAAGGTAACAGAAGCTTTCGGGTGAGAACTTTCTCAACTCCTTGCCTTTTCCTCTAAAGTAATACATATGTTTTCTCCTCACTTCTTTCCTTTTACCCTCCATCTCTCCCTCCCTCTCTCTCTTTATCTTTACATTTCTCCACTTATGGTGAGGATAAGGTTGTGTTGTATTGGATGGAGAATGGGGAGAGGGAATGAGTAGGGGAGAAGGGGGGTTCTAACTACAGACCTGATTGGCGGGGAGCTCTGGGACATCTGGGGAAGTTTAGGTTTGCCTTGGTTAAGCCAACACAGCTATCAACCCAGCCTGAGTCAGAGCCAACCCAGGAGGATACAATGATGAGGTTCTTGTTGCTGGGAGACAGGGGAGGGGCTCTGTCATCCACTAAAACCTGGGTGGCAGGTGACATAAGCCAGATGGTGGTGTTGGCTGGTCTGTCTTCCTACAGGTGCTTAGATTGTTCTGGAGCTCTTCCAACGTGATCAAATATCTCAGAGGGTGGATGAGGAGGAAGCATGAATTTCTAGTCCATGCATACTGGATAGTTTAAATAGTGAAATCCTTAATATTACTCTTCAAGTTGTATGCTATTCCCACTGAAGACCTTTGGACTAATGAATAGGATCCTCTCACACCTTTGGAAATGGAGAGATGGGGAGTGTTTACATTTTTTTCTTCCTGAACTTGGTTCCATAAGAGCCGGTGGACTGGACTCTCTAGAGGCACCCACCGTTTTAGTATAGCCCAGTTGAGAACAATAAGATTCTGTCTTGACTTTTGCTGCAGCAAGATCCTTTTAAGGGCTCAAGAACATTCTTAGGTCTGGCCCTATCCTGGCCCACATGACCATGCTTACATATTGTAAGACTGCCTATCTCTCTGGACAAAAGAAGATCTTGGTGAAGATTGAGGTTCATGCATGCTTGCACATTTTGAGGTCACCTGCTTGGTTTGGATGTGGAAAACGACTGTTCCAATGTCAGCCTTTGCAGCCTGGAGACACCTTCTTGAGGAAGGCCCAGCATCCTGCGATAATGAGGTACAAGGCAGACATAGACTTCGATTCCATTTCTTATGTCTTTCCTTTGACCCAGAAATCATATATCCCTCATCTTCTGTCTCCAGCTTCCCTATTCCTTTCATCTTGCAAGCTGGAACTGAGATCAGCTCTAGTGCTTGGTCCCCGGGAAGGGAAAGAACCAGAGGATCTCTTAAAGTGGACACTCCTCCTCCTCAGACTGGCTTGCGGTTTCCCCTGGGAAAACCTAAGCATACTGGGACACTACCATTCCTGGACCCAGGGAAGGCACTGTGCACCAATAGGTGGGCTTCTAGCGCCTCAGTTAGAACCAGTCGTTTATCAAAAAGGACTTCTTGTGTTTGTCTTTCTTGCCACCCACATCCTGCACCCTGTCTCTTTGTACAGTTAGGCTCTGCTTCTCATGCTATTTCTCATCCCCCATCTCCCTGACCCTGGACTTATTTCCTTTTATGGTTTCATATCCACAGCTTGGATCAGATGCTTAATATGATTCCTCTAGTACTAACACGCTCACTCACCCCTACCGTTTTCTGTGGAACCAGGTTTGTAAACCTTGAACTGTGCCTCTCCTGATGTCCCCTGTGGTTGTTGAGTGGGGTCCCCACATTGTCAATTTTCCAGGCATCATCCTCTTCCTCACACCTGCTCTTTATCCTATATTTTTTATCTGTGTTAAGAGACACTTGCCCCCTGCATCTCTCCTTCCAGTTAGTTTGCTCCTTGCTAATACTACGTTCCTGAAGTCTATCCAGGCCATCCCTCCTTTCCTGTCTTTACAACCCAAGTTCAGGCTCATCAGTTTCAGCCATACGGTTGCTTCCTTGATGGTTTCTCTGATGTCAGTCTTGCGTCACCCCACCCGTACTGTGCTTTCTACAATGCCACTCACAGGCCGGCTCAGTGGCTCAGCCTGTAATCCCAGCACTTTGGGGGGCCAAGGCGAGTGGATTGTCTGAGCCCCCGGTTCGAGACCAGTCTAGGCAGGCAATTTAGCGACACCTCGTCACTACAATAAATAAAAAATTAGCCGGGCATGGTAGCACACGCCTGTAGTTCTGACTACTTGGAAAGCTGAGGTGGAAGGATCACCTGAGCCCAGCAGGTTGACACTGGGGTTGCAGTGAGCATGCTACTGCACTCTAGCCTGGGCGACGCAGTGAGACTCCCACTCAAAAAAAAGAGGCCACTCACATGGTAGACAGCATGTGAACTTGACTATATCTACTTCCCAACTTAAAACACTTCAATGGGTCCCCAGTTGCTGCAGAATGCAATTCAAGGTCCTCAGCACAGTTGAGATCCCCCAGTTCTGAAAGCAGCATGGCTCTCCTGCCTTATTCTCATCATTCCCCCCACAATTCACTAAAGCCTGTGCCCCAAACTCTCCATGCCCTTCCACCCTCCCCAGTGTGCATGATGTTTCCTTTGCCTTAAATTCTCTTCCCAACCCCTGCCACATTTCATGGGCGGCAAACCTACCTGACTCCTTTACATACATCAAATATCACCTCTTAATAAACATAAAACACACAGCCCTTCTTTGCGGTGGTTTCCAAAGTTCTCCAGGAGAAAAGAGGTTGTGCTCCTTTTTTTTTTTTTTTTGAGTCAGAGTCTCACTCTGCCACCCAGGCTGGAGTGCAGTGGCACACTCACAGCCACCACAGCCTCGACCTGCTGGGCTCAGGTGATCCTTCCGCCTCAGCCTTCCAAGTAGCTGGAAATACAGGCATGCACCACCACACCTGGCTAATTTTTTTTTTAAATTTATTGTAGAGACAAGGTCTCACCAAGTTGCCCAGGCTGGTCTCGAACCCCTGGACTCAGGCAATCCTCTCGCCTCAGCCTCTCAAAGTGCTGGGATTACAGGCTTGAGCCACCGCGCCCAG
>CAUYQG010084196.1:0-11191 GCA_963574415.1 Tarsius wallacei
GAGGTCTCACTGTGTTGCCCAGGCTGGTTTACAACTCGTAGGCTCAGGCAATCCTCTCATCTCGGCCTCCCAAAGTGCTGGGATTACAGACATGAGCCACCGCGCCCAGACTAAGTTGCTTACATCCAAGTTCTGTTTCCAAGAAGACTGTTCAATACAAGACACAGCTCCCCTACTGAGGGGCTCACAACCTTGCAAGGCTGGCCTCAGCTCACAGCCCCAAACATAGCAAGGATCTCATACATATTTGTCCTGATGTCTATTATCATATTCGACCTTGTGGAAACTCACTGGCATCATCCACAGTTTTGAAATAATTTATTAACAAAAGCTTTATGTTTCTGGGCTTCCTTGCTAAGAGCGCCACTTTGTTACAGAGATAAGGAACGCAGGAGAGAAAGCAGTGCTGCGGTCTCCCTAACTTTCAGCAGCTCTCAATCCAAGGTCTAGGCGTCCATAGGCCAGCGCAAAAATGGCTGATGGTCAAGCATCTCCCAGGGCAATGACTGAAATCAGGTCTCTGAGTTCGGGAAGAGAATCCCAGTCTGGGGTTTCAGGGTGAACGCACTCCCTCTTCCCACCTGGGCCTGGGGCTGGGCCCTGCCAAGGGCCACAAGAGAAAGTGGCAAGCAGGACTCAGGATCCTTTACCTGGAGTGGAATGACGATCATGAAGATCTTTTTGTCTTTATCAGAAAGGATGTGCTTGATGAAAGCCCAGCCAGTACCGATGAGCGCAATGGTGATGAACAGCAGCGCCCCTTTCAGGCTGGAAGAGAAAACAACAGACAGACACTGGCAGTCTCCTTGGATTCTCACTCTGCAGTGATACTGCATGGCTCATTCTGAGTCCACAGGCCTCTTGCAACAGACAGACAGCTGTGTTCGGGAAATGCATCCGTCTGACCAACACCTCCCTTGGTGCACACAGATAGGGAACGCTGAACAGCCAAGGGCCGCAGGGAGGCAGGAGCATGCCACCAAGTCCGAGTGCTCAGCCTGGGATGACCACCTGAGTGCCACACACCATTAGGATGGTAGGGACCCAACAGGAGGGCAGGGCCAGCCGACTGGGCCACCTTCGCTGCTTCTCCCAAGCTTTGTTTTGGGGTCCAAGCATCCCACGTGTACCTGCATACTTACAGGTGGGTGACGTAGTACACAACGGCCCAGCCTTCAATAGGAAAGCCCTGGGAGGAGATGTAGTGGTAGTCAATCTGAAATCAAACGACGGCAAGTCAGAAAGCTGCATCAACCACAGGCCTCGGTGCACGGTAGGGCAGTAAGTAACCCCAGAGTGCTTCCGGAGTGGGGGCCCCCCCACCCCACCGCATAATACCTTACTTGTCAAGTCACAGTTAAGCATGTGAGCGTGCTAACGAATGTCAGGTAGCCTGAGAAACTGGACACAAGGCTTCAATGTCACCAACACCCAGCCCAGGTCCTTCTCTTGAGGCAAGTGTTTACCTGGGCAAATGGCTGCCTATTCTTTTCTTAAAAATCTCCAAGGTCAGGGTCAGGAGTGGTGGCCCATGCCTGTATTCCCAGTACTTTGGGAGGCTGAGGCGAGAGGATTGCTTGAGCCCAGGAGTTTGAGACCAGCCTTGGCAACACAGTCAGACCTCATCACTACAAAAAATAAAAAAATTATTATGTAATTGTGGGATGGACCTTCAGTCCCATCTAATGGGAGGGTGAGGTGGGTTTACCACTTGTGCACAGTTAGTCAAGAATAAAAAAAAAAAAAAGAAATCTCCAGGGTCCAAATGTCACAGGTCTTTTCAGTGTCCCAGCCATGACATTTATCTTTCATGTCCCTGCTGTTATACAAGTAAGGCAGTCGGGGAAAAAAAAATCTACATGGAATCACCCGGCTTCAGCTATTCCTTTCTTTGAAAAAACAAACAAACCATAAATTTAGAACTACTTCAAGCCACCAATGCCTTTTAACTTGAGTGGCACGTTTTGGTAGTGCATCCAAAATGCCTCCTGGCAGGACCCACAGAGCTGATGTCATTTATACGTCCTTCCTTCTATCCAAATGGCTGTCTAGACATTAAAGTGACCTGAGGACCCAATCATGCATTATCTACATGGCTTCAAAAAGAACCTTTTAACTTAGATCCAAATGGGAAATTATCCACATAACTCATCTTGTGACACTGTAACCAGACATGTTATTGCTTTTTTCTATGAGGACACTTTCCAGTGCAGCAGGAGTGCAGGTCTAGGGACTGTCAGCCTCATAAGCGTGGTCTGTGGGTACCTTGTAGGACCACAGATCGGGGAAGCTGTGGCCTCCACCCATGGGGAAGTTCACTGCCTTTTGCACCAGTTCTGAACATCCACAACTGAAGCTTAATTCTGATGCCTCAATCTCCGTAGCATCAGTCTTTCCCCAAATAAGTTTGCTAATCCAGATCTTCAGAATAAGTAGGAGCATGAGGGACCATTTGGAAACAAAAAGGCCGTCACGGAAACAAGTTAGTGGGTGGCCTTCTCACCTCAAGAAATGGCAGAAAGGAAGAAATAAAAACAAACATTCTTGAAAACTTGAGGGTTTGTAAATAGTCTCAGAAGATGCCTTAGGTCTAGAATTAGGGGAGGTGGTGAGCATTTATCCCCAAGGCCAGTCCCTCCCAGACAAAAGGAGGCTTTGTAAGAAACACATTCTTTCGCTTTCTTTCCCACCAATCTATCCCCTCCCTTCTAATCTACTTTTCCTGCTCATATGGGCATTGTACATCTTTTCCTGAACAATCTACCAAATACCAATACGTACTGCATGGAACACCAAGGAAAGAGACTTGGTGAAAGGAAGGGCTGCCATCAGCCAGTGAATTTTAAATACATCATTCCTGTAAAAACAGAGAGAAAGAATTAAAAGAAGAATCCATCCTCCAATGGTCAGCCACAGCATCCAGCATCAGCAATCCCTCTCAGAAGGCAGTAATGCAATGAGTAAACCACAAACATGAAGCCTTTTTAAAAAGTAGTTTTTGCTGTAGAAAAGGCTTCATAGAGCCCTGAGGTCACCTCTAATACACAATGTCATGTCATGACTGGACCTGAGAGTCATGTACTGCCCCAGACGTGCTGGGTGGTGAGACTCAACAGGAAGTCTAACACAGGCTACCGGCTTCTGCCCGGGAACCACCCTGGGAAGCCAGAGGCCAGAATGGGGCAGATGGGTCGAGGAAAACAGCATGGAATTCCCAGGAAAGCAGAAGGCTACCAGGAGCAGCTGCAGGGGATGCCTGCAGCCCAGAGCAGAGGAGAGCTTGGAGCAAGTAGCGAGGACAGGGGAAGGGGAAGTACTGGGGCTGTGTGCCCTTTTCCCCTCATGTCTGGTGCCTGCCAAATACCCCAGGTCATTGGGATGAAATGCCCACTCCTACACCCAACCCCACAGGTACTAGTCTACCTTTGGGGTACCAGGCATGAAATTCTCTACCCCGTCCCACCTCTTCCTAAGATTAACCTAACAGGACATACGAGACCATTATGGAGGAAAACGGAAAACTCTACTAATAAAGTATACAAAGACTCGAGTAAGAGCCATGGAAGAACCTAAACTCTCAGATAGTGGGGTATCTTGGAAAGCCAGAGCAGTAAAAACACATGGAACAGGTACAGTTTACCTGTTACTCAGACAAATAAATCACCAGAATAGACTGGAGAGCTCAGAAATAGATTCATACATGTATGGAAGCTTGACATATGACAAGGTGACACCAAATGGGTGAGAGAAGGACAGACTGTTTAATAATTAGCATGGGAAGAAATCAGCTCCAACCTATAGAAGAAAAGAAAGGTGCCCTCTACTCCACTCTTACACAAAAGAGGGTTCCAGGTGATTTCAACGCTAAATGTAAATTACAGTTTGTGGACCTCGACTAGAAAACGGGCTTCTTCAGCTCCAAGAGGCACTGCCCAGAGACTAAAATTAGCACCGATTCCACTGAAATTAAAGTTTTTCCTTCCACAGTGAACAAACACCTCAAACAAGTTTAACAGACTAGGAGAAGAAACATGCAATTTCTAAGACAATGGATTAATATCTAGAATATAGCTGGGCTTGGTGGCTCAGCCTGTAATCCCGCGCCTTTGGGAGGCTGAGGTGAGTGGATTGCCTGAGCCTGAGGGTTCAAGACCTGCCTGGCCAACTTGGCGAGACCTCATCTCTACAATAAACCAAAAATTAGCCGGGCGTAGTAGCGCACTCCTGTAGTTCCAGCTACTTGGAAGGCTGAGGCGGAAGGATCCCCGGAGCCCAGTAGGTCGAGGCTGCAGTGGCTGGGAGCAGCCACTGCACTCCAGCCTGGGCAACAGAGTGAGACTCCAACTCAAAAAAAAAAAAAAAAATCTAGAATATGCAAGAAACTCATACAAGGCAACAACAACAACAAAAAAACCCAACAGGAAAGTGCTCAAAGAATACAGGCAGTCACAAGAGGTGAAGCTCAAGTGGTCTACAGGTCCCTGAAATAATCCACATTACCAAAATTCAGAGAAATGCAAAATAAAGCAAGGTACCAGTTGATAGCCATCAAACTGGCAAAATTTAAGATGTGAGTCCTGGTGAGCATATGGAAGCAGGAGGCTGATGCAGCCACATTGGAGGGGCAACCGGACAGCACTTAATGAAATTAAATGAGCGTCCGTCCACCCACAGTCCAACACACCCCCTTCTGGTACTGTGGGTCAGAGGCTGCCCAGACTCACAGTGGATCTCAGGAGGTAGGAGGCAGGTCATGGCCGGCTGTGTTAGCAGGGAAATGGAGGCAACCTAGGCTGTATCCATCACTAAAGAAATAGAGGCCAGGCGAAGTGGCTCAAGTCTGTAATCCCAGCACTTTGGGAGACTGAGGTGAGGGGATTGCCTGAACCCACAAGTTCAAGACCAGCCTGGGCAACTTGCTGAGACCTTGTCTCTACAACAAATCAAAAAATTAGCTGAGTGTGGTGGCACTTGCCCATGGTTCCAGCTACTTGGAAGGCTGAGGTAGAAGAATTGCCTGAGCCCAGCAGGTAGAGGCTGCAATGGCCATAAGTGTGCCACTGCACTCCAGCCTGGGCGATGGAGTGAGACTCCAACTCAAAAAAAAAAAAAAAAAAAAGGAATGGAGTAGTGAGATGTGGTGCACAGAGCATGCAATGCTCTGGAGTAGGTAAAAAAAAAATCAATGCAATGGCTGGGTGTGGTAGTTCACACCTATAATCCTAGCACTTTGGGAGGCCGAGGCAGGAGGAATACTTGAGACCAAGAGTTTGAGACCAGCCTGGCCAGCACAGCAAGAACTCATCTGTACAAAACAAAACAATTAGCTAGGCATGGTGGTGCACGCCTGTGAACCCAGCTATGTGGGAAGCAGAGGTAGAAGGATTGCCTGAGCCCAGGAGATGAAGACTATAGTGAACTGTGATCATGCTGCTCTAGTCCAGTCTGTGCAACAGAGTGAGACCCTGACTCAAAAAAAAAAAATAAATAAATAAATAAATGAACTAAATGCACACACAGCCAAGTAAGTGGCCAGTCCTTAAAAAAGATATTACTGGTCAGGCTCGGTGGCTCAGCCTGTAATCCCAGCATTTCGGGAGGCGAGTGAATTACCTGAGCCTGCGAGTTCAAGATCAGCCCAGGCAACTTGGCAAGACCTCATCTCTACAATAAATAAGAAATTAGCTGGGTGGGGTAGTGCACGCCTGTAATTCTGGCTACTTGGAAGGCTGAGGCGGAAAGATCTCCGGAGCCCAGCAGGTCGACACTGGAGTGGCCGTGAGTGTGCACTTCAGCCCGGGTGACAGAGTGAGACTCCAACTCAAAAAAAAAAAAGATATTACTGAGTGAAAATGTACAAGAACAACATCCACAGATAGTACAGCTTATATACTTTTAAAATACATGCAATGCCAATAAGCGCTACTTATTTATAAGAATACACCAACTTGCATGGCTATCCAAGGCTGGGAGAGTGGAAGAGAGGACAGGAAGTGAAAAGAATAATGAACAGGAGAGTGGCCGTCACAGAGTGGCAACGAGAGTATGCCACGGATTGACGCATGCTCAGTTTCCGGCTCACTTCCACCTGGTACTTTCCTGTTCCAGCACTCACCTCCTTGAAGGTCAAAAAGGAAGTCAAGGCCAGGGTGGTCTGTCACTACTGAATGGCAATGAGATGCACTCGAGGGCAGAGCCACCCCGTAAAGAGCTGTGCTCACACACCCAGCAACCTTGACTTGCAGGCAATGGTTAAAACATTGACGCTGGGACAGCGACATGGCAGAAAGCACAAGGCCCTGCCACGCCCCTGCCCTGGGTCAGAATACAGTTCTACCCACGCTCAGAGCTGAGAGGAGCCTGAGAACCACTAGCAAGCAGACTTGGGTCCAATCTTAGCTCTTCAGGTGATGCTGGCCATGTATCACAAAGGAGGCCAAGATCTCTGTTTCTTCCGAGACGGTCTAAGAGTCTGCGAAATGTGCCAGGCGGGCAGCCTTGCAGGCACAAGCCTTAGAATACACGAACTTCCGATGTAGCAGAACTGACTGTGAGACTCCTGGGAAACAGGAGGCCTGCTGTGTGGCCACCACACTCCAGCAAAGGCTCAAGATGCAACTTGGACAACAGAGGCCAGCTTCACTTAACACAGATTTAAAATTGTTACCAGCCAGGGGCTGTGGCTCACACCTATAATTTCAGCACTTTGGGTGGCAGAGGCAAAAGGATTGTCTGAGTCCAGGGGTTCAAGACCTGAGTCCAGGGGTTCTCGCCTGGGCAAGATGGCAAGACCTCAACTCTAAAATAAATAAAAAAATTAGCTGGGTGTGGTGGCGCGCATCTGTGGTTCCAGCTACTTGGAAGGCTGAGGTGGAAGGATCACTTGAGCCCAGCAGGTCGAGGCTATGGTGGCCATGAGCGTGCCACTGCACTCCAGCCTGGGCAACAGAGTGAGACTCCTACTCGAAAAAATAATGAAATAATAAAACTGTTACCACGATTTTAAATAAGTGAGCCAGGGACAGTGACTATGGCCATGATCCAGAGAGGAAAATTAAAATATCACTGAACACCTGGCTACTATTTTATAAGTACTTCATTCGTGCACAGCAACCTATTTGCAAAGCCCTTTCATATACATATACATTAATTTGGGTAGAATCAAGTAACAAATCTAGGAATCTAAGACTCTTGGAGGAAAGGCAGAGCAAATAACCACTGTCCCAGCTTTGTGGCCGAGAAGAGGCACACAGGCAGTTGCAGTTGAAGTTTACACTTGAAATCATGTCACTGGGCGCGGTAACAAAGTGGGAGGCTGAGGTGAGAGGACTGCCTGAGCTCAGGAGTTCAAGATCAGCCTGGGCAACGTGGTGAGACCTCGTCTTTACAATAAATCAAAAAACATAAGCAGGGAGTGATAGCACATGCCTATAGTTCCAGCTACTTGGAAGGATCGCCTGGGTCCAGAAGGTCGAGGCCGCAGTGGCCGTGAGAGTGCCACTGCAGTCCAACCTGGGCAACAGAGTGAGACTCTGACTCAAAAAAAGAAATCATGCCTCCTGCCTTCTAGTTCTTACTTTTCTAGTAAAGGCAAAAGTAAAACTTACTTTTTTAAAAAAACAAATGTGTATGGTCTAAATGTGTAGGATTCTTTCTTTCTTAGTAACTGGTAAGTTACTATCTGCCTGATAATCTAGTCCAAACACGATTATGTGGGTCCTTCACAAGAAAACAAGGCACTCTTCCCATCTGGGGGTATAAAGGACATTACAACAAGTAGGCACCAGCAACATCCCAGCCACAGCCTGACAGACCAGACTCTGGGCAAGTCCATTAGAAGACAATCAGACCACCAGGCATTAAAGAGGTCTCAAGTTCTGCCCCAGCGCTTCAGAGAAAGGTATTTCAGGGCACTTGTCTATTTTGTGAATGTAACTCAAGTTACATCTCAATGCTACATTCACATACCGTCATTTACTCAGCTTAGGAGCCCTGTCAACTGACAAGTACTTCAACTCTAACTGCACATTAATATTTTGTTTTCAATTTTCTTGGAGGGAAACAGAGTCCGTGAGTACGCAGCTGCTCCCCTTAAGAACCAATACAGGAAGTTAAAGCCTCAGGGGTTTCAGAAAAAAAGGCCAAGGCAGATGGGCTTTGAAGAGGTTTTCTCCAGAGTCAAGCATCTGGAGGTCAATAGAGAGTCCGCCCAAGCAGACCTTGTGCCAGTGCCTTCAGTACTAAGCAGGAATGCTCTGCTCTCATCCGGGCAGTGGGTCATCATCACTGACTTCCTCTCCTGAGTAAACAGCCCAAGTGGGACCCATGTGCTCTGAGTCCTGGACCGTGAGGTTTCCACTATGGAAACACTTTGCTTGGACATTTTATCTTGCTTGCATATTACTGAAATATTTACATCTGCCTTCTAAACAAAACGATGTAAAGTAAACAAATACCAAGGCATGCCCATGCCTCTCACACTGCAAGGCTCGCGCACAGCCTCCCTATTGTTTCAGAGAAGATGCCCTTTGAAAAGAACATGATTGCCAAGTGCCAACTCCTCCCGGGCTCTGAAGCCAGCAAGGGGTGAAGGTTTACAAATCTCACACACTCTAAGCTGAAGGGCTCAAGAAAGTAATAGTTTACCTTCGTTTTCGAAGGATATGAATCCAGATGGTCCCAGAAAGGAAGAAGAAAAAGGCCATAGAGATGTACAATTTGGGGAGAGGAATTTCTCCTGCTGAGAGGTAGCTGTCAGGATTCTTCTCTGTGATCTCAATCTATAACCAACATGAAATTAATTTTTTTCACAATAGATCATCCCTTATTCAGCAATCTGGAATCTCAGCTGTTTCCCTTAAGCTTAACCAAGGGAGTACCAGCAGATAACAATCACATCCACATTCTTTTTTTAAAACTCAGGTAACCCACCTGAACCAACCACAATCTTAAGGTACAGGCTGAAGTGTACACACATCCTTGGTAGCTTTATACTTTCTTATTTATGACTCCTCTGATGAAGTATCTAGCCCACTGGCAGGGACATGGGTCTAGCCACATTTTTCATTACTTAAGTGTTCTTTTTTTTTGTTGAGCAAAGTCTCACTCTGTCACCCAGGCTGGAGTGCAGTGACATGCTCACAGCCACTGCAGCCTGGACCTGCTGGGCTCAGGTGATCCTTCCACCTTGGCCTTCCAAGTAGCTGGAACCACAGGCATGTGCCATTGACTAATTTTTAAAAAAATATATTGTAGAGATGAGATCTTGCCAAGTGACCCAGGCTGGTCTCAAAACCCTGAGTTCAGGCAAAACTCTCGCCTCTGCCTCCAAAGTGCTGGGATGACAGGCATGAGCCACCATGCCCAGCTGCTTAAGTGTTCTGAAAACCCATTCCTATAGAGAAATAAACAGCATGCATTTGCTGCTGGTCAAGTCCCCATGGAGGAGTCTCTGTGTGGTACTCACATCGAGGCTGAAGGAAAGCTTGTCATTAGATGGCAGTTCATTCCCAAGGCATTTATGAAAATACAGACTGTAAAGGCCTTCCTGGTCATCCGTGCTGATGTTGAAGAAAAACTGAAAGTGAAGAGGAAAATCAGTTAGAGGCATCAAATCCTCCACTATATTCTTAAACCTTAGAAATAAACTATGGACAGAAGAAAGTAAAGACAGACTACTCAAATCAATCAAACGCTCCCAAAGACGAATCTGATGGATGATTTCTGAGTCTATGATTCCCCCCATGTGTTCAGGCACACAGAACAGCTGACAGAGTTGTACAGGAAACAGTCATATACTTACTACTAGCTTCTAGCAAATCAGAGCTATCTATTCAACTCACATTTTACTATACTTGCTTTATCGCCTATCTATCCAGAAGCCTGCAAAGATAGCCTAGGATGGAGTCATCCAGGTTTTTTTGGTTGATGTTTCTGTTTTTTTTTTGAATCAGAGTCTCATTTCGTCACCCAGGCTGGAGTGCAGTGGCACGCTCACAGTCACCCCAGCGTCGATCTACTGGGCTCCAGCGATTCCTCCACCTCAGCCTTCCAAGTGGCCAGAACTACAGGCGTGCGCTACCACGACCGGCTAATTATTTATTTCTTTATTGTAGAGACGAGGTCTCGCCAAGTTGCCCAGGCTGATCTCGAACCCACAGGCTCAGGCAATCCACTTGTCTCAGCCTTCCAAACTAGGATTATAGGCTGAGCCACCGAGTCCAGTCACGTCACCCAGTTTTTTTGTTTTTGTTTTTTTTTTTTTGAGTTGGCGTCTCACTCCGTCGCCCAGACTGGAGGGCAGTGGCCGCTTCCGGCCACCACAGCCTCGACCTGCTGGGCTCCAGAGATCCTTCCACCTCAGCCTTCCGAGTAGCCGGAACTATAGGCGTGCGCTACCATGCCCAGGCTCAGGCAATCCACTCACCTCAGCCTCCCAAGGCGCAGGATTACAGGCTGAGCCACCGAGCCCGGCTACGTCACCCCGTTTTAAAGCCAATATGTTATCTTGCTCTTTACAGATATAAAATTCTCTTTAGGGTCGGGTATGGTGGCTCACATCTGCAACCCCAACTCCTAAGGAGGCTGAGGCAGGAGAATCACTTGAACCCAGGAGTGCAAGCCTGCAGTGAACTATGATCTTGCCATTGTACTCCAGTCTGAGTGACAGAATGAGACCTGAATCAAATCAAATCTCTTTAAAAAGAAAGGAGGGGCCGGGCTTGGTGGCTCAGCCTGTAATCCCAGCACTTTGGGAGGCCAGGGCAACTTGGCGAGACCTCATCTCTACAATAAATCAAAAATTAGCCAGGCATTATAGTGCATGCCTGTAGATCCGCTACTTGGAAGGCTGAGGCAGAAGGATTTATCACCAGAGCCCAGCGATCAACACTGGGGTGACCGTGAGTGTGCCACTGCAATCCAGCCTGGGCAACGGAATGAGACTCGAACTCAAAAAAAAAAAACAAAAACAAAAACAGTGGCTCAGCCTGTAATCCCGCGCTTTGGGAGGCTGAGGTGAGTAGATTGCCTGAGCCCGAGGGTTCGAGACCCGCCTGGGCAACTTGGCAAGACCTCATCTCTACAATAAATAAAAAAAAAATCAGCCGGGCATGGTAGCGCATGCCTGTAATTCCGGCTACTCGGAAGGCTGAGGCGGAAGGATCACCGGAGCCCAGCAGGTCGAGGCTGT